>KZ808944.1:11862-25525 GCA_000696205.2 Oncopeltus fasciatus
TATATTAAGTATAAATAATAGCTTTAAATTTATATAAAACTATAATGGTACAGATATATGCCTAATAATCTTAGCTGGGAGTATCTGATAAGCCTTGATAATAAGTAATCGAAGTAAAGAGAGTTGGGAAAGGGAAAGGAGGGTATATAGAAAAGGGAAAGTCCAGGTAGAGGGAGAGGCAGCAGAAATCAAAGGAAAAAATTATGTTCAGATAGATGAGATAATAGGTAAAGGAAATAGGTAAAACTAGTAGAGGAGGAGGCGGCCTCTTATGGCTCAGGTTACGTGGTAGGTTGCGTCACAGTCTTATTAACTTTGCCAGTACAGGTTGGCAATAAACTGGATGTGATTGTGGATTTTGAGGAAATTAAGTTATTTTAAGGTTCTAGAAAAATAGAGAGGATAATTTGAAGATTTTAGGGGGATGTTGCAGATGATTAGTAATTATATTAGTAGCACTGCTGCATATGACCCCTCTGGCATCATAAATTACAAACACGGATTAGTGAATGTTCTATAAATCTACTTAAAGTTAGAATGTATCTTTCACTTGGATATGTCACTCATAGGAGAAGCAAAACTAAAAATATTGGCAAGAGTGAAAGAAATAACAAAAACATGGAGGGGAGAGATATATTTTAGAAATTGTGAGGAGTTAAGTATTTGTTGAAATTAACGATGAAGTTTGAGGAAGAGATATCCTGAGTTGGAAATGTTGTTCCAGTTGTGTGAAACCAGCTGGACAAGCATGTCATTTGCCAGTAGAGTGTGGGTTATCTAGTCACTGCTATGCGGCTAGAATATTATGTTGTTGTATTGTGATGAGTTGGCCTAATTGGAGAGAGGTTTTCAGGATGTGGGATTGCCAAACTACATGCTTCACTGTGGGTTAAGTGCTGGAAAGTGAGCTGGAGAAGCCAATGTGAGTCTTATATGACTCTACAGTCTAGTGAGGAGTGAGTGTGTCTTGAAGAGCGGGGACGTCTATGTGTGCTGTGTGATTATGAGGCATACCTATGAACGAGTGATTCAACAGGGCGAAAGATTGTCTTCACTGTCTTGAGTCTGCATTGTTGAGGAGATATATTTGAAGAAGAGAAGGATATAATGGAATGTATGATGCATCAGTACTTTAATACTTAATATTACCCAGGAAAGATTTAAGACAATAAATTGTGTGAAAAGATTAACCAGAGTTTATTCATTAATGTTTTGTATTAAAATGCAAGCCACCTTCAGGGCGGAAAAATTTCAAGAATGCAGAATCAGGGTAAGCTGAGTTAATAAAATAATATTCTAAATATATGAGTGTGAAATTATCCAGGGGAAAAAAATGGAAAGAAAATTACTTATATTATTTTATACATTTGTACATCATGTTCTATGTGAAAATAATACGTTAAAAAACTATAGCAGAATACATAATATATGTTTATATATTAATGGTATACATAATTATGTACATTATATATACACACACACGCATGCAGGCACATACATGCACACACACACACACACCCACCCACACAAAGCTGGCTCACAAGTAATAAAATCTTCCTTCTTGGAGAAAAAAGATATGTACAAAGAGGTAAGGGGCAGGTAGAGGAGGATGAGGAGGAAGGAATGAAAGGAAGATTTTAACTTCAGATATATGAGTAGGAGGCAAAGGTCAGTAAAACCAGGTAGAGGAGGAGGCGACCGAGATCAAAGGAAGTATGTATGATTTGGTAGATGTACCAAAATAAAAAAATAGGGAAAAGTGTGTTGTGATTTAATAATATAATTAATATATTATATAGTTATACATATGCTTATGGGTNATAGTTCTGAGGATACAAATAGAGTAATATGGAATTATAATAAAAAGTGAAAGAGAAAGAAAATATTCTAAAAAATTAAAGCCTCTGAAATTTGAAAGTTAGTTAAAGAAAAAATGTACATAATGCAACACAAATAATACAAATATAAATTTACAGAAAAATAATTCATATAGTGAAAAAAGCATGTACAATGGTGGAAAGGTTCGTCCGGGCCAGCCAGTGGGAGAACAAAGGTCACAAAGCCAAATGTGTCATCCGAAGATGTCCAGATCATCAGGGACATTGTCTTTTTTTTTTTTTTTACAACATCTTTTATAGGAAAAATATTATCAATCAGAATATTTTTACAACTCCTTATAAAACTTAAAAACATGTGAATGAAAAGGTAGGAAAATTACATAATGGCAAAATCATAGTGACATGAATATAAATTAAATAAAGTGATTTTCTTAATGCCTTCCTCATTTATTTATATAAAATTTTCTCTTAATAATTTTACATAGAAATTAGGATGATCAGGGAGGTGTGAATGGTAAGATTGGTAGTATTTTCAAATAAAGAGTGATAAAAGGGATGGATATCAAGGTCATGGTGGATGAGATATAGTAGGGAACATTCTTCTAAGAGTGTTGGATTATAGGAATTGGATTCTATGGGTATGTGAGAGTTTGGCACTCCACCAGACTTCAATACTATATGTTCATGTTAGCTGAGTATAGAAGTCATTTGTTAACTGATAAACAATTAGAAGTTGTTTACTGTTTTTGTCAGTAATAGAACTCACAAAAACTAACCAAACTGAAGAACATCAGAATTGGATATAGAAGTCAGAATTGTCTGTTTGGTTCTTGATTTTTAGCTCTTAATATAAGAGCCCCATATGAGCCATTTGTCTAGTATATATAAAGACAATATATGAGGTTTGGGACTTTATGGGTACAATTTGAGTTCAATTAAAAAGTGAGAGGAGATGAAGTGGCAGAGGGTGAAAGTTACATGGCTTGAGCATTAATGCTTAATCAATTAATGCACTTAGAAAACTATGACTTAAAGAGATCTAGGTGCTCTTGGGTGGAGAGAAATGGGAGGGTAGGATTGATATTTGAGGAGAGAAAATCTTTAGTTAAGGAGTAGAGGACACTGAGGAGGTGGTTGGAATGACTGCAGTGTCTAAGATAAATATGAGTGGGATGAGAATTTCTCCTCCCTTTACACCAGTAAGTTGTGAAAAGGATAAAAAGTTGTAGGATAAAAATAAATAGTGGTTTGAGAGATCAAATTTTAAAACCAGGTAGTAATTAGACAGGAGAGATTTGAGCTTAACAAGCAGGTCCAGATGCGAAAACTGGTCAGAAGATAAGAGCCATATTTAGGAAGTCCATCAAACAACACTCATTTCATTCAAAGGATGATGAAATATGATCAACCATTTGGTGACATTACTGTATATGGGTGTTGTAGAAACCAAATTGGTGGAGAAAAAAAATAAAGAAAAAAAACCATTTTAATTCTATTGTTTTTCGAATACACACTGGGTCATTCAAATTACATGGAGATTTGAAATTAAAATTTGGTGGACACTGTTCAATATTAATTTTATTACCACCAGCTTAACCTCTACTCTTTTTTTGTAAATTATTTGTTCCCATTTCTGTGTCTATTAAAAGGTTGAACTTCTTTGTCAAGAACTAAACTTTATTTATTTTTATTTCATTGCCTTCCTTTCTGTATGTGCTTCATTTACGCGACAGAAAAAGTTTTATACGGCAGCTAAAATCATGAGACTTTAGTTTGAGAAATTCCATAGTCTATTTACTTATTCCTTATAATAATTATTCCTCTCATATCTTTGGCTCATTAGTAAGCATAAAATTAATTTTTCCTCTTATCTTCACATTTTATTTACATTTATTTTCCTTCGAATTTTACTCATTCACTGTAGGCCTTCGATATTTTTACAAGATATTTATCTATATTTATTTACAGTTATGAATATTAATAGTCCTCTTAAAAAAAAATTGCATAAATAATTTAAATAATAATTAAAATTGCTGAAAATGATAATTAAAAAAAAAGATTGGCTGGCCTCTTCATCAAATCAAATCAAATATGGGCAGTTGTACTTACTTTTCTCCATGAGAAACAAATAGCCCTCTCTAGAATTAGGTTTATTTGCACTTCCAGCATCAACTGGTTTCTGTAAAATACACGTTAACTAAAATAATAATAAAATTCAAATCACAAAATTTATTCTTACACTTTTTATTATTCTTAAACTTGGATAATTAATTATCAGTTAAAGTAACAAGTTGAAGACATATCCATTAAATAATGTTTATGCAAATGAGAACTTATAATTTCAAAGAAAGTTCAAAAATATCTTTCAACAGAATTTAAGATGACCTACTAAAATGAAAAAGTGAAGATTTTAAACAAGAAAATTGTTAAAGAATTAATAATCTTTATTTTGAAAAATAACGAGTTATCCTAAATGAAACTTTCATAACTTCTACCCCAAAAATTCTCTCTTTATTTAAGATGAACATTCTTAAATTTAACAGTAATTTCCTAAATTTTTTATCTTTACTTTTATATAATCCATTAAAATACTTCTGTTGCAAGTTAAAAAATTTCAATATCTATTACACTTTTTTTTTCTTTTTTTTGCAATTGACCCATTAAAGATTCTTAATCATTTGAAGAATTATGGCTCTAATTTCCTTATTTCTGTCAAACATTAAAAAGAAAAAAAATATGGAAATACACTTTTTAATGCAGTGATTCATTGCTTAAGAGCTTTGAAATTTCCTGCAATGGGGAAAAATAATTTAATAATAATGTATGTTAATATAATAATCTAATATATCATAGTTAATTTCCTACTACCTAAACCCAAAAAACACTTTTACTCACTCCTTATATGAAATAGAAACTTCTTGAGCAAATTCAGTTCCTACTGTACATAACATGGGAATTTTTAAAGCAGCAGGTGGTGCAAAAGGAAAATATTAATATTATCAAACCTATCTCCAATAAAATGAGTAATAAAAAAAAAATATTTGCAATCTTCTCTCACTACTTCTTCCCATCCCAAGGTATCTTGCATAGCAAGCCTTTTTTAGACTCCAGGTAATCACAAAGTAGATTGTTATCCAAATTTTTTATGAAAATATTTCTCTGATAGGTTACAGTTTATTAAATTACATAAACTGTGCATAAATTGTCTCAGTTAACATACTAATAGTAGTAAATACCTAGGCATTATTACTCATATCAATTGCCCATTAGAGCAATAAAGTGATACATAAAAATGGAATGTGAGGCATCTTTTCTTGCATTATTTAGATTATTAGGCTATATTCCAGAACAACCTGATCTTCTTGTTCTCTTTTGCAATAGGTTCTTCTGTTTACCTGCTTGGTTCGTTTACAAAGATCAATTTCTAGTTACATAAACACTCCAGTGTTCGGTAAATGATCTAAAGGGTTATTTCTACCACCAATGAATATAGAACTCTCATACCTTCTATTCTCCGTGTTCATTGGTTTCTGCAAACCATCTTCTGTTGGCGAGCGCTATACACACACAGACAAAATGTATGAGTGGGTGTATGTAATGATGGCAGCTGGGAGTGGCTATTTGAAGGCACGACCGAAAATGTGTAAAGTTGATAATGGTGGTATGTTTAAAGGAGATAGGAGCATTTAAAATTTATATAGTAAAATTGGACTTTCAAACATTTGTAAACTTACTTGTGTATTTTTCAGCCTTGGAGATGAAATTGTAAGCCAAAAAAGGTTAGCTTAGAAGAAATAAATTTTTGATTCTACTTTATACAAAGCTTTTTCTCTTATAAATCCTCCCTGACCAAACCTTGATTATTGATGTTTTCATACCCTACACAGTCAAATACCTCTATCCTATCAGCAAATATTTATAAGAATAATATATCTCAAGAATTCAATGACCAGATGTTGACAAGAATTTTCAATCAGACATGGGTTATACTATGAAGTAACTTTATTTACTACATGGAACCAAATCTATCTTTATAAGGCTATGCAAAATTTGTATGGAACAAAATAATTGAAAAGGAATTGGGAAAATTATATGTTATATATAAGTTTTAACAAGTTAAAGGGGAATTCATTTTATAGCTGACCCATTTAACATTTATCTCTGTAACTTGGAAAGAAACTTGCCTCTCGCTAGAGAGGCTCATAAAAATGAGGATTCTCTACCACTTAACTACTCACAACTTCCCTGAAGTTAACCAAACTGAAGAACAACAATGCTTAGCTGAATTGAAAAGAGAAACTGCACCCGGACCTGATGGACTTACCGAATTAATGAAGAAATGTGCAAACTGCCTTATATTCCTAATCACTCAAAACATTAACCTTTGTTTTAAAATAGGAAAGTTCCCTAAAAGTTAAAGCAAGCTAAAGTTATTCCTATACATAAATCAGGGCCAATGGACACACTTAGACATTACAGATCAATATCAATGCCAAATTCAAAAAATATTTAAAAAACAGGTTAACATTTTTTTCTTGACAATAAGATTTGATAATAATATAGTAATAAGAATACGATTTGGATCTATCAAGGCTCTCTTCCATCTTACTACTATTATCCTACATACATGTTGATTATAAAACCATCAATGTTTTCCTGAAATCCGCTAAATCATTCTACACAATAGATAGACAAATCCTACGACTCAGATGGCTACAAGATTAAATGATAACAAGAGCAATCTTCTGTTGGTTTAAGTCTTACTTTAAGGTCCTTCACTTTTTCTTTTGTATTTTAATCCATTTTCAGCCCTAAATAGAAAAAAATACAGTATGCTAATGATACATAAATTATATACGAAGTGGAAATATGGAAGATGTATGATTTAGCTGATACTCTATATCTCCAAAACCAAATGTATGAACATTTCTTTGAGAAATACTCCAAAGTCTACAGACTGAATCTGCATACTGACGACAATTCCAGATATATGTAAAGTTTTTTCCGGGTTGGACCGTGTAAAGTTTTTGATGGTTGCCGAGCTAAACTTTACACGGTCCAACCCGGAAAAAACTTTACATACATCTGATGACTGTGGAAGCCTACGTGAACAATTCCAGATATAACTTTGAAAGGAATAAAATAAACTTTATTCTGGGACTAACAGAGTCCCCTTGAATAACATTAGGTGAATTTTNCGAAGATGGACAATGTCCGAAAGCGCTCGCCAACAGAAGATGGTTTGCAGAAACCAATGAAGACGGAGGATAGAAAGTATGAGACTCCAGTGTTCCTCTTCCAGTTTCACTTATATCATTGAAGGTCAACCATTTTAGAACTTCAGTCACATTTAATGGTATGGAACAACAGGCGGTAACCCCTTCAGGAGTGAAAGCTTATTCTCACTGCCTTAGTAAGTAAAGAGATTGCTGGCTCTCATATTTTTTTATCCCCCTGAAAATAGCCATTAACAATCTAATTCTTCCTATACATCCTAAAGAAGCCTGTGGTTAGTGGTTTTAATTTTGACTCAATTTCTCCAATAGTGACTCTGTTAGATGCTAATATCACCCTAGCAGTCTTGCAAGGTGTGTCCAGTCTTTTAGACCCTCACTCCTATATTTTATACTTCTGTATTTGGTGATCTCAAGAGAAGAGTGTTTCTGTACCATGTTACCTTTTCCAGAGACTAAGTGTGCCTCCACACATTTAAAATTCAGACCCAATTTCTCTCTTCAATAAAATATCAATCTTAATAGCTTGTTAAAATAATCTACTAATTTCCCTTCTTAAATTTTGGGAAATTAAGAGGCCTCATCAAGTTAAGCCCACAGTGAGTGAAAAAATTATGCCCTGAAACTTGTTTTATTCTCCAATTGTCTATCATAAGCAAGACGGAAGTTTGTATGCCTTCATTTCAAGAATGACTCTGGTAAATTAGGCCAATCTTATTTAGGGGACTTTTCCAGTTTCCGTTTCCTGGAACATAAATTCTGTTATAGGCTACCAGTAAATAATAATTATACAGATATAAGTTGAAGTTAATTTATTATAACGAATAAATAGATCTACTAATTTCAGATAATAATCAAACCTACTGCCCTTAATAACTACTAAATAAATAAATATAAAGAATAATCTACTTAAAGTTAATTAACAAAAATATACAAATGTACTTATTTACAAGGAGGCCTCAAAATAACTTGCTAATTACTGTCACTAATCATGTCACGATCTGACAAGGAAACTGACACTGACTAACTTAACACTGAATTGGGAGCCGCTGACGAGCTGCTTTTAAAACTTCATGGAAGGAGTGGTGCAGGCCTAGAAGAATCTAATAGCTATTTCTTCTATTTCCTTCCCATATAGGTCTGGTCCTCTCGTCACATACTTCCCTAGTCATTAACATATACATTATTAAGACCAATTTAAAATTTGTTATGTTGAAATAATGAGAATTTAAGGCCATACTTCAATGCCTGCTTTCACTGTCACTATTTCTCCCAAAATCTTATTCCGCATATGCTTAGTACTCATGATGACTCAAAGAAATTCAAGACTTATCTAATGCTCAAACCTCTTCTGATATTTTTCTCTAAAATATTTTACTTTCTGGCAAGAACATTTAAACTCTTATCTTAGATAATTTTTTCTTCAACTTTTGTCCAGTATTGTTTCTTATTCAGTATCCAGTTCAACAAAAACTACAGGGTCCCTTTCTATAGATAAATACTATAATCTCTACAATAGCTAGATATGCCCGGTAATTATGCCTGCTAAGATATTTTCAGTAATTCTGGCTTCATCTACTTGATTGGGACACCCCCTCACCTTGGAATTTTTAAGAAAACCATTACAAACAAATCTCTTCCTCTTTTAGAGTACTCTAATTAAATTATTCAACAAAGGAGTACATTTCATTTAATTTTCTTTTAATAAAAAATTCAAATGAAACGAAGGCTTTTTAAAAAATGAATAATCAAGTATTTTTGAAACTGGGAAAGGATTGAAAATTTAAAATTTAGAAAACATGTTAGAACAAGAGACAATTTATGTGACCAATAAAGATTTACCTATATAGAATTTTAGGAGTTAACAAGAATTAATTAAGCATCTAGGATAATTTTTATGGTATTCGGTAATCCCATTAAATTCAGATTATTATTCATGAATAAATAAATACATTACCGTCAATCTCATATCTAAGGTTTTTTTCATTAGCGATTCAGTCTTGTCCTTAGTAGCATTAAAATTTTCTCGAGTCTGAAAAAAAAAAAAAAAAGTTTAATATAAAAGAAGAAAAATGCAGAAAATTTGCCATTTTTTTTTTCTCTTTTAACTACCTACATTAATATTTATTTTTCAAATAAATTTAGCTTAAAAATGATAGAAAAACATTATGCTCTATACCTATATATTTCTTCTACACAATTTTTCCTTGTTTATAAGTAAGAAATTAACAAAAATATTTTAGGAAGTAAACCTTTCATGGAATAGCTCAATTTCAAATACCATACAACTCCTTTGAGAGTTTGTAAACAGAAGTGTAAATAATAAATTAGGTACTGATAATTCCAAAACTACAGATAAAAAAATGTTACAATTTTTTCCATTGGTTTTTGAATTGCGGGTCATGCTTACTAAATAAATATTAAATGAAAATTGAATTGTATTGAAGAAAACATAAGGCAATGTTTTTATTATACCACTCAAATATTAATTATTCTAAAATGAGAATTCCTTCAGAGGAAACCACTTTTTTGGATGTTGATATGAAACTAGTAGATAACCCCTTGCCACTGGTGTTCACATCAAGCCCACTAACAAACAGCATTATTTACATTATTCCAGCTGCCACCCTTCACACACCAAGAGGTCCTTACCTTACTCTCTCTCCTCTCAGGGCCACCGCATCAGTAAAACTCAAGAAACATCAGAGAATTACTTGGGATCACTAAAAGAATCTCTTCTTCAAAGAGACTATCCACCCCAACTCCTCAACACAAAAATCCTTCCTTCAAACAGAACCTTCCATCCTAAATCTAAATCTCCTAATGCCCAAACTCCTAACGTGGTTACTGAATATTTCCCCGGTGTAGAAGGTATCTAGACCAAGATACACGAAGTCCTCCCTATTATTCAGAGCAATCCATCCACTAGCTCCCTACTACCACAAAAATCTGGCATTAAGTACCCTCCAAGATATACCAAACAGAAAAAAACAACTGTAAATATTATTTTTATTGTGGTATTTTATCCCATTATTACTATATACCTGCATAGGTTCGTGCCCTGGTAGAGACAGTTAGATTTTTTATTCTATTCCCTTGCATTTAATTGTTTAGAAAAAGACTGTCTTTCAAAACCCTCACAAATTTACCAAAACAAGGTACTTGGCCTTGTAACAAAATCAGATACTTATTCTTTCCAATTATAAAAACTGGCAACACGTTCTCCAGTGTCAACACCCACTTAACATATAAGATCCAATCCTCATCAACATCCAAAAATTGTGTATACCTGCTTCAATGCAATTTTTGTCCTGCTTTTAACGTAAGAAAGTGTACAACGCTTAGGGGCTTAGGGGCCTCAAAATTAATAATCACTCAGCATCCTGTTCAGAACCACAGTCCCCTCTTCCCATAGCAAGGAATGCTCAGAGTCATTTAATGAGTTTTAATGACATTTCCAAGTTCAAGTGATTGAACAACTTCCTGACACAGCTTCAGATTTGCAACTGAAGATGAGAGAGTGTGCCTATATCCACATTCTCAAAACCACTTTAAGACCTGGCATAAATTGCCTAATATAAGAGGATTAGGGAAAACCCTTTTGCCTTTCCCTTCCTTTGAGTCTCTTCCGCTACACAACACCCACAGTCTAATCTCTTTTCACTCATCACCGACGAAGGGCAAGAGATTCCCGAAAATTTTACTCTTTGTGATTTTTTCTTATAAATAAATAAATATANAAAAATCTTCAGGTAACTATTATATGTCTATGTTCCGAGATTTGTTGCAACTAGCTCAAAATAATTTTTTAGAGCATTTAAAATTCAAAGAAAATTTTGGGTTTTAAGTAGATCCATACTTGAAATTATCAAATTTCTAAAACATTTTGTCAAAATTAAATATTGCACAATAAGTGAAATTGAACTAAAATTAAAATAGTGTCTGCTAGAATAATTTAATAAAATATTGGGAAAAAGCATAATTTGATAACTTTTAGCTACTAGAGGACCAATTGTAAAATCTAAACTACGTTAAATTTGTTTTAAATATGCATAAACCAGTTAAATAATAAAAGGGTTTAGCCATTACTCCTTTTATGAACATTTAGTCTTTAATTTAACCCCCTTAGAGTGGTTGTAATAAGCTCAAATGGAATTAGAAACACTCCATCACAAATTGTAAGCCAAATTTAACCATAATCAGTTAAGCCCTCAATCTTTTTAGAAAATAAACTAGATTCTTAGGTATAAATAGATTATAAACAGGCTTAAATTATGAAGTTAAAACAATTAGGCAAATTAAGACTTCATATTATGTCATCGTGAACCAACTGACTATGGTAAAAGAGAGTTATTAATTTAAAAAAAGTAGGATTGTCTTTATTAGTTTTTTCAATCCTAAATGTAGCTCAAAACTTATATCGCATTAATTTCATTAGAATTTCCACATCCACAATATGGAATATTTCTTGGTCTAATACTTACAGACTTAGTAAGTCAATTTTTAAAACAAAGTAGCTCTTTTTGGGGACTATAGTTACAGAGAATGGGGGTAATAACAAGAATTGAGGAATTTAAGTTGGCAAAAAAATAATAATAAATAAATTTCTTTCCTTACCTAGAAGTTAAAAGGTTTATCCTGATACTTACCTTCTGTATTCTAATTTGGAGTTCAGTCATATATGGCCTGAAGTCTTTGGCAACTTCATGTCCTTCATGGTAAAATGTTAACCAGCCTAACATGAAAGTTAACAACTGAAAAACAATAAATACAGTAATTAACTACTTTTAGTAAAATTAATAAATTAGGTTTCAGTTTAACAAATAGCAGAGAAAGCAATCCAAATTTGAATGCATGAAGACATTTTCATGCACCATTATTTTCATAATTGATATGTGTTAGACGAAAGTTAAAATTATCTTTATAGAAACATATAGTATTTGTCAAGTATAAAAGGAATGTTTACGCATTAACTTAGAAAATATTGAAAAATATATATATTTTAAATAGTACTGACATTTTTATCTAATATTGAAATTTACATTTGAACTGATGTTTATTTTTAATAGATGTAAGTTAAAATGGAGAGTTTTTGACCGTGGAGATTATTAGTAAAGCATTTGTTGGGGTTCACTCAAGGCTTCGAAAAGTTTGGAAGGCCTTTTAAATCATAGGATTATATGACAACACTTTAAAAAAAGTAAAATCCTTTTTCCATTGGTTTTTGAATTGCGGGTCATGCTTACTAAATAAATATTAAATGAAAATTGAATTGTATTGAAGAAAACATAAGGCAATGTTTTTATTATACCACTCAAATATTAATTATTCTAAAATGAGAATTCCTTCAGAGGAAACCACTTTTTTGGATGTTGATATGAAACTAGTAGATAACCCCTTGCCACTGGTGTTCACATCAAGCCCACTAACAAACAGCATTATTTACATTATTCCAGCTGCCACCCTTCACACACCAAGAGGTCCTTACCTTACTCTCTCTCCTCTCAGGGCCACCGCATCAGTAAAACTCAAGAAACATCAGAGAATTACTTGGGATCACTAAAAGAATCTCTTCTTCAAAGAGACTATCCACCCCAACTCCTCAACACAAAAATCCTTCCTTCAAACAGAACCTTCCATCCTAAATCTAAATCTCCTAATGCCCAAACTCCTAACGTGGTTACTGAATATTTCCCCGGTGTAGAAGGTATCTAGACCAAGATACACGAAGTCCTCCCTATTATTCAGAGCAATCCATCCACTAGCTCCCTACTACCACAAAAATCTGGCATTAAGTACCCTCCAAGATATACCAAACAGAAAAAAACAACTGTAAATATTATTTTTATTGTGGTATTTTATCCCATTATTACTATATACCTGCATAGGTTCGTGCCCTGGTAGAGACAGTTAGATTTTTTATTCTATTCCCTTGCATTTAATTGTTTAGAAAAAGACTGTCTTTCAAAACCCTCACAAATTTACCAAAACAAGGTACTTGGCCTTGTAACAAAATCAGATACTTATTCTTTCCAATTATAAAAACTGGCAACACGTTCTCCAGTGTCAACACCCACTTAACATATAAGATCCAATCCTCATCAACATCCAAAAATTGTGTATACCTGCTTCAATGCAATTTTTGTCCTGCTTTTAACGTAAGAAAGTGTACAACGCTTAGGGGCTTAGGGGCCTCAAAATTAATAATCACTCAGCATCCTGTTCAGAACCACAGTCCCCTCTTCCCATAGCAAGGAATGCTCAGAGTCATTTAATGAGTTTTAATGACATTTCCAAGTTCAAGTGATTGAACAACTTCCTGACACAGCTTCAGATTTGCAACTGAAGATGAGAGAGTGTGCCTATATCCACATTCTCAAAACCACTTTAAGACCTGGCATAAATTGCCTAATATAAGAGGATTAGGGAAAACCCTTTTGCCTTTCCCTTCCTTTGAGTCTCTTCCGCTACACAACACCCACAGTCTAATCTCTTTTCACTCATCACCGACGAAGGGCAAGAGATTCCCGAAAATTTTACTCTTTGTGATTTTTTCTTATAAATAAATAAATATATTGGAACAACAGGCGG
>KZ808944.1:84855-96799 GCA_000696205.2 Oncopeltus fasciatus
TATATATATTAGTGAGTAGTACTATACAATTTTATTTATTCAATTAACAGATTATTAATGAATTTTATTCCTTGTGGCAGAAAAATATTCTATTAGTGGAGTTGTATCTCCTTATTTCATTTGTTAGATACAGGAGAAATAGTATTCAATTTCAACAGCCCTGAGCTAACAAAGAGTAATAAGTGTATTGTTGAAACTGACATATATAATCTTATCATAAATGTGACAAGTGTGATATGTTATCATTGGTATTTCTGAAATAGATAATATCAAGGTTTTTTAATTGGCAAAATGCATACTCAAAAACTAAACAGCTGTAATTATTAGAAACTCAAAATTAAATATAATATCCAAACACTATTAGAATCAAATAGAACAAAATCATAGTTTATGAAAATTCAATAGTTATGATCAAATAAATATAAATTTTGTTATAAAATTCTTGTAATTTAAGTAATTAAATAAGTCTAAAATTAAAAAAAAAAACTTAAAACCTCCAAGATTGAACACATATTCTAAATATGTTACAACGATCATTCAGTAATGCACAACTAAAACCTTAACTTTCCATTCTATTAAAAACAAAAATAGGCTTGTTCAAATACACACTAAGGCCATAAAAACAGTAATAAAGAAAGAACGAAAACTTTCAAAACCACAGACATTATTAAATAACATCATTATTACTTACTCAGCAAACAAATGAAAAAAAATGTATGGTCTGCCAGTATTTTGGGTCAGACAATGACTGATGAAGATTGGGATTATGATTATTATAATTCTGAGCTAAACATATCAATATACTTTTTTTAAAAACTATATTAGTAGTGAACTCTCAACATTTAAACAAGTCATTCATCAATCAGATAACACATTTTTAAAGACTACAAAAACAGGAGACAAAGGGAATCCTCACAAGAAAACTCTTCTCTTCAAATTGAAAGATTAAAACAAAAAATTAAATTAAATAAAACAGACACCTACTTTTGGCAGCATTCAATAAATCCTTCACTTCTTTTACTAGGCGCTTTATTTGCTGGCTTGTTTTATCTAATTCTTTTTCATGAGCATGAAGGTTTTCTCTAAAATAAGGACTATCAGAAATACAGTCAGTAAACTCCAATGGCTGAAGACCTCCACCCATCGTACAAATTTTAAAAATCTGCGTTTTGTAGGTAATAAATTTATAAGTATCCTTAACACATCCTGCAACAGAGAAATAAACAATACACCTAACCTACTTTTACAAGTCAACTGAAAATACAAAGCTGGAAAAATTATTTATAATTTAGGATACTAAATAACTTTAGAACTAAATCTGCAAAGAGTTGTTTTCCATAAGAATTTTTGAAAAGACCAATAAAAATATTTCAGGTGAAATCATGATAAACTATACAAATTTGAAATTTCCCCTTACATCGCANTAAATTAAAATATATTTCAAGTGAATATTGAATGTATGTAAATAAAGGGGAAGATTTTATGTAAAGTGCATAATTTGGCATATTCCTGAGTAATGTTAAAATTTTTATTAAAAACCTTGGCATAGGCGCTCAATAGTATCATATTTGCTTCCTCACCAAATTAGTGCTCAAGAAGTAGAATTAAGTTGATTAATAACTTCTAAATTTTTGGTACATTTTTATAGGAAATGCAATAAAATTCATTCCCTACCTTGTAGTTGAATTTAAGATTTAATGTGATTCACTGCTTCAACATTTATTCACAATGGTAGATAAAGAGAACTGGAATTCCTTTAAATCAACAGTAATTCAGTCATTTGATCAATAGCTTCTCTATATTAAACGAACTCTTGTAAGCACTTTAGATACTATCTAGGATGCTAATTCTTGGGATGACAGTTTCTATCCATTTCTCAATAGCCAAATTAAGGTGCCCACTTTTAATGGTGATCTATTCACCTAAGCTCATTCTTGAGATTCTTTAATATAAAAATAATAATAGCCTGTCTTTGGTCTGTAAAATGGATTACCACTATTATGCTCTTATAGAGCATTTTGATGCTCTTGGGTATGCTTATATTCGATGCCAGAGCATACCAGCAGGTTGGAGACTCCCTAACAAGGGAGTATAATAATCCTTGGGTCTTAAATGTCCCAGGTTGGATAATTAGTACTCAAAGTACAACTCATACTTATCTGAGGTTGCCTACAGCATAGAGGCCTTCCAGGAGCTCACATTTGACTGAGTCATAAGTTTTGCTGTTCATTCTAGCTCTCAGTGCACTTGACTCCATTCCAAGGAGACAGTATGAGTTGAAGTATTACAGCAATGAATTTCTACTTCTGCTAAAGTCTTCTTAATAAGACAACACCTGATGGCAAGCACGCTATCAAACAAGTTTCAGACTTGCCCTAATAGTACACCCACTCATTTGCAGGCGAGCTTCGAGGGCTCCTCTAAGGTTTACCCTGGATTTTCTTTCCTTGCCCATAAGCTGTCCAAGGTCACACCATCCGGTTTATACACTTAAAACAGCATACGTAGAATTCACGAACTAGTATTTTTGCCTTGGGCATATGCCCTTATCCAAGTTTTCCTGACCTTATCAAGTGATACCCCACTTTAGTGCTTGGCAGAACTGGCCATTCGGAGCGAAGCTTCAAGTTGTTTTTGGGGCATCATGCTCTGCTGGTTCCATGGCTTAGCTGGTCAGAAAATGCAAACAGATCTTTCATTGATCTTAGGTAGTTTATGCTATTCCCAATTACCATCTCTGCGGTTTGATAAAAATTTACAGCTGGTGTTGGTGCACCCAGATGATAGACACCTTCTACGTGTCTTTTGGAGAGAGAAGTCTTCATAGTCTCAGAATATGAGCTGAATACCTACGTCAAAAGATCTAAATCATTTTTGTCCATATAATCTGTTCATAAACTGATCATGATGAAAGTCATGCATTCTCCTTGGCAGCATCTTTCTAATTCTTTTTTTTTTTTTTAAATAAATAAATCTTTATTTATTACATTCTGTTACTTAACATCTTGTAATTTGATGATGGATACAATAAATAAATTTATAAGTATCCTTAACACATCCTGCAACAGAGAAATAAACAATACACCTAACCTACTTTTACAAGTCAACTGAAAATACCACTTTGCCTACTATCAGTTTGACGACTGACTCAACAAAGAAGTTCATCCAAAGAAACAAATAAGAAATTTTAGAATTAAATGAAAGAAGCAATTTAAGCGTCATGAATTACTACCTTTAAATTGTTATAAAGAAATTAAATTACTATATTTAAATTGTTATAAAGAAATGAGCATATTTTTCAATTACTAATTGACTAAAGACGAGTAATGCAACACATATCGTTTCTAGTAGTAATAATGTGTAGGCAAAATTTAGTCTTGGCTTTAGTATTATAGAACCATCATATCAGTAGACTAAATTACAACTACGCCTTATGTTACATAATATTTCTATTACTTTGACAACAATTACTATTTATCCAGTTAATTTTAACTTAAAAATACACAATAAGCTGTTATTTTGTACTAATTCTAAAAAATTAAAGTCAAAATCAAAACGGGAAAATTTGGGGAAAACGTTATGCCACACCTCACGAGAAAAGTGGGAAAATAACACATCAAAATAAGTATGTCTGAAATCAGGCTTTTAAAAAAATTAGATAGACATTTCATGAAGTAAATGTAACCTACTAGTGAGAATTTTTTTAATGAACAATAATTTCACTTTAAAAGAAGTAATTAGTAACTTCCTGAGTAACACAACAACTCAATTTTGGATAAAGGTATAAAAGTATCTGGTGCCTATAAACGTTTTAATAGTACATTAATTATAGCTTCGCGAAAATCCGGGGGTAGACACCCGCCTATTTCTTGAGCGGGAATTGCATAACCAAAAACAGTAAAATATAAAATTAAAATGTTGGGTTACATCAAGAAAAAGCAGTTTCGGCAACTGGATAGATAAAGGTTTATTTGAATAATGGTAATTTCTCAACAGGTATATTACGTAAAGTGGGTGCAGTCACCCAGCCGCTCTACAATTTTTTTCTTTTTAATTAATGTGAAATCATGGGAGGCAATTATTACCATTAAGTGATTGCTTGCAGAGGGCGAAAAGAGAATTGCTTGCGTCGTGGTGCACAGATGAACCCTTCTAAAGATGAGTGTCAGCATTCCGCCAGTAGTACTCCGTCTGACAGGCGATAAACCCAATACTACCATGCCCCCCCCCCCCTCCCGTTAACAAAGTAACAGATGGGATGTAAACATATCACGTTTCAAAACTCAAAACCAATTCTAGCCTCATCAAAATATTACTGGGAAGGAGATGGAAACTACCCCCTACGTACACCCCGACCACCTCCTATCTTTGTGAGAACGTACAGAATCCTTAAATCTTGCCATTCCAACTGTTTCAGTTGGTCCAGCAAGCGTCTGATTACTTCAACCACTTCCCAGTGAATACAGGCGTTCCATAGGGCAGTGCGTTGGGACCCACCCTTTTCAGTCTATACATTGCGGACATCCCCCACACACCCTTATACCCTCCTGGCCCTCTTTGCTGATGACTAAGCGGTCCTCTATTACCATCTAGATTCCAAAATCGCTTCCAATATTTTTCAAAACCACCTTGATGACATTCAGCATTGGTGCAACAAATTGAGAATTAAAGTAAATAGGAACAAATGGTACAAGTAAATTTTTAGCTGAAAGAAGATTCTCCTTATAATTATGTATAATTATGTTATGTATAATAACTCCCCTTGATTCAGACCGTCATCTTGGGTTCAATCTTGACTCACTACTCAACTGCCCCAGTAATTCGCCCCGAATTTATACATAAGCAGCAAGAACTCAAAAAACGCTAAGGACTCTTATAAAGACTTATAAACAGGCGTTTAGAGCCCACAAAAGAAAATAAACTAACTCTTTAAAATATATTACTACGACCAATCAACATACGACGCAGAACTCTTAGGTGCTGCTAAGCCTTCCAAACCCAGCGAATACAATCCTTTCAATCCAAAGTACTAAGAATAATTGCGAATTCCCCTTAATATCTGTGATCCCCATCCTTCATCACGATTTTAATGTCGTGTATATTCAATATCTCATCTCCTCCCGGTTAGCACTCATCCATGGCAGGCTCCCATTCGACCCTCATCAATATGTTAAATCCCCGTCTTCGGACTCCAATTCTTATAATCCTCCTTGACGACTAAAAAGGACCACCTCTTGGTCCTTGGCGCCTGAATTTATCGAGAGTGGTGTCAATGGGGCCCTTCTCCCTACAAAGTGGCATTTAATTAATTTAAAAAAGTTATATTGACGTTGATAAAAATCTTTATCCACTGACAACCCTTAAATCCATTTTCAAAATGGGAAATTTTCATTTCTATTGAATTTCCAAAATTGAACTTATACGTATTTTTTAAAATTAATTCTTGGAATCTTATTTTTACTTTCATTTAAAAACAAAAATANTAATAAAATAAAAATAAAATCAACTATAAAACAAATAAATGGTCATCACTGCCGGGAGAAGGGGCCCATCGACCCCACTCCCAATAGGTTTAGGCATTAAGGCCCAGGAGGTCGCAAGGCCATCTCCGTTTTAGTTGCTGGGGAGGCTTGTGAGGATTGGAGTCCGACGACAGGGATTGTGCATATGGATTGGGATGAAATTGGAGTTTACTATGGAAGAGCTTGAAGCGAGTGGAGATAAGGTCTTTGACAAAAGGAATATTAAAATCGTGGTGAAGGGTAGAGTTAGACACATAATATGGAGCATTGGTAATTATTCTGAGAATTTTGGACTGAAAGGATTGTATTCGTTGGATATTGGAGGGCTTAGCGGCACCCTACAGTTCTGCACCAATTCTATTTATGTGGAAGACTTTGTTACAGGAACAGACTACATTCTGGAAACAAGTAAACTTATTTCTGCAATTAAAGATGCATTCAGGAAGGGCACAAGTTAAAAGTGTTTGAAACCAATAGGGTGTCTGCCATTCTGGAGAATTTACACCTACATCTATGGCGTTTTGTCTGATCTGAATTTAACCTTGCCAACATAGTTTCCTGGTGCTCCCTGGTTAAGTGTCAAACATTTTTCAGATCCTCAACCCTTCGTGCCTATGAGTGCTAATATATGATGATGTGATATAATGGACTTCCAGCGTAGCTCTTTAACTTCATGGTTGAAACACACTATCTCTTTTTTTTTAAATTGTGAAAGCTCATAAGATACTGTAAATAGGGAGCAGCTTAACTTACCAATGACCCAACTTGGATTTCCAATGAAGCTCATTAAGATGTGCCAAATAATGGAAGGTGTCGAATGCTATGTGTGTGTACAGGAAGGCTTGACCAAACCTCTGTCCTCTTCATATGACTGTAAGACCATCTGGGATCCAAACCTTGGGCTAGATCATTAATAAAGTAGTGCAACTCCTTGGTTATGCTGATGACCTCAACACTATTGGAAGGTCTTCCTGGAGGCAAATTTGGCTTCGGAAGCACTGCAAATGAAATTGAGCTGGTAATAAATTCATTCCTGTAAAACCAAGTATATGGTTATTGATGAGGATGTAGGAGGCAGAAAGGAGATAGAAACATATTCATGTAATTGAAAGAGTGTAAATTCACTTAACTGGACTGCCTTTTCACCATCAACAACAACGTGCCCAGAAAGATCTGCCATAAACTCACCAAGTGTAACTGATACTTCTGTGGATTGAATCGCCACATGAGAAGTAAGCTGCTCTACCACTTTACCAGGCTTCTGTTGTATAAGACTTTGATTCACTCATTTCTTGCTTACAGAGCAGAATCATGGACTCTGAATAAAACAGATGAAAATATTGTGGTGATGTAGGTGATGATTGGAGCCAGAGAAATAATCAAGATTTATATACTATTTATGACACATCTAACATTGCTAGATATGGAAGTTTTTTAACATTGAGACGGGCTGGAATGATGATGATTCTTAGATGAGAATGCCGTCCTGAAGAGAATTTTGGAAGAGATGTACAGAGAAAGGAGAGTGGGAAAAAATTGTAACTACCAAGCAATACTCCTAATTATTTGTTGCATTTATTAACTGAAAAAGACCCTTTAATTACTTTATACCTTAAAATATATTTTTAAAATGCTAATGATAGAAAATTATTGATATCCTAGATTCATTTCTTGAGAAGAGATTAAAACTAAGATCTTCTGGTACAAAAGGTGCTAGGAAATTTGGGAAAAAGTAAATTTGCGTTAAAATTTTGATGATATGGGAAAATTAGAAAATTTTATAAAAAATCTAATAGTAATTAAAATTGATGTAAGGAAAAGTTTAATCAATAATGCCAAAACTGCTTAGTTTCACTTGCCTGAACAAATTTATATTAAAAAATTAGAACATCCTACATAATTGATAAATACAGCTTAAATAGTGCATCATTACTATTTAAAACCTGAGTAGAAAAATTGAATCAGAATTCAACCCTATAATAAACTTTATATTAAGTTGCTCACAACAAAATCTAAAAAGAGGTGTATAAACACACAAACAGTGTGTGTATATATCGTATTATGTCATAAGTATCTTATTTATATTTAAAATTTATTAAGAAAAAATTTTTTATTTTAAGAAAACTTATTTTTGGCTGGCAGCTATTTCCATTCCCTATGATGTAAACTTTTTGAAGTCTAGATTGTAATTTGTACAAAATATGTAAATATATATCATTCAATCATGTTTATATTCTGTTTGGCTTTTGAAACACTTTCCACTAATTGTTTTTTTTTTTAGAGTTTTAGATCTGCTAGTACGTTTGGCATCTTGTCTGTTTATTATCATGGTGATTAAATCTGGTCTGCTTATCCACCACCTAAGCTTATGGTTGTGATTTCTTCTTTTTGGTCCTACTTGATTGAAGGCTCAGGCCTGTGAGTATCAGTTTTTGTTGGTGCCTTTCTTTTGTCTTTTTTCCAATGACTGAGTTCTGTCATGTTTCCTGTTTTGCATGGGAGGATCATTTCCACAACTTATCATAGTCCGACATCAGGAATTGTAGAATTTTTTTTTGTTATTTTGCATTGTCAGAATCATTGGTCAATCCCTTTTGTTCCCCATTTGAGGTCCTCAGTTTTTCAGACCTGTCTAGATGGTTAAATATCACTTTCAATTTTCTATTGTATCTTCTGTGTTATAATTTCTCCATTGGAGTCGGCCTAGCAAAGGAAAGAAAGATCATGAGGTGCCCTTTTATCCCAAGCTAAAGAATAAATTTCCTTTCTTTCAGACCACACCCCTTTTTTGTCTCCTTTTACAGGTCAGGGAAAAAAGTCTCGTGACTGTTTTCTTTTAAATCTTCATTTTTTTTTACTGCTCTGCAGAAATCTCATAACAAAATTGAACATTTTCATTTTTTGGTATGCTGTGTGATTACATTGTTTCTTATAAATATTTCTTCATAAATCATACATTTTCTCTGTTTTTATTACTTTTAACATCCAAATTATTATATATTTCCTTATATGACTTTGTTTCTGGGAAAAAAATTTCAAAAGCGAGTATCTTAGTCATGAGCTTACTATTTATTTTATTATTTCTATTCAGTTTATTTTAGTATGAAAATTGATTAATTATTGTTTGAAGAGAATTTAAAATGTATTTTATTTCTTCCATTAAAAAAACAAAAATAAAATCACTTTTAAAAATAGATAACTCTTACATTTTCAGCCTTCGGGTTGGATAGTAGGTCAAGTTAAAGGTTAGGCTACAGTGAGATCAGTCTATTACTTACAATCTTAATTCATATTGAGAGGGATTAAGTTTTGTCACAGCTCTTGCTCACATCACAGGCCATCTTTAAACTTTAACTTTAATTTACTGCTACAGTTGTAAACAAAAATATATTGGGAACACATCACGTGTCCTTAGGTACATTTACCTCCTGTCATTACAGAGGAGTACAGCATTTCCTTAAATCAGATTATTGATTTTTTTTTTTTTTTTAGGTTGTACTAGCGATTTATTTTTGTTTGGCCTTTACAGAAGATATATATTTGAGTATGATAATTTGTGGTATAGCTAGCCAGATGGTGCATTTATTGATTCTCCAAAGTTTTCCAGTGGTTTCTTTTCTTTCGCTTCCTTTTATAAGCGGAATATTTCTTTTCTTTATTAACCACTACTTGACTTTTAGTTTTTTCTCTGCAAATTATTACACTTTTTTTGAGGTAAGTTTATTTTTCACTATTATTTATTCTAATGGAAAATTTTATTAATGTGTTAGTGATATTTTGAATCTAACTTCATTTACTAATGGATGTAGTTGACCATTGATTAAATTTGGAGAAAATGGTTGGGATTTGGACAATGAGTTCTAATTAACTAAGTGTTTTTTAACAAAATGTTTTTATTTTGGCTAACGTTTTGCCCTGGTATGAAGGGAGAGAGCTGCATACACCATGGGAGCTAAGTCATGTTTAAAAACCTTTTTTAGTCAATCAGTCATTTATTCATGAATGAGCTTTTTTTTATTTAAAACTTACCAACCGAATCCTGATCATTTCCTCTACAGACTCGTTAAAAATTTTGACTTGACCAACTAAAGAAATATTTGTCCTTCGAGCTTCATTTAAATAAATAAATAAAGTTAATAATTAAGAACATTAATGAGATACTAGTTAATAAAAATATAATGACAGTGGGGANATCTTTAAAAGACCAGGAAATTCTATTATTCAATTTATTCTAACTGCTTAATTTAAAAAAAAAAATTATATCTCAATCTTTACTGCTGAACAATGAAATGCTCTATCTCGAAAGAATATACTTCTTCAAAAAATTAATGAGAGGGAATAGAATAAAAAAATCTATCTGTCCCAGCCAGGACTCGAACATGGATCTCCTTCAGGACAGATAGATTTTTTTTATTCTATTCCCTCTCATTAATTGTTTAAAATTTACGTGGGATAATAAACCACAACCAAATAAATATTTATAATATACTTCTTCCTTCAGTTATATACATTAGCCTAGCACAAGCAGGCCTAAACTAACTGCTACTGATCATGTACTCACTCTTTAATTCTTACACCAAATTCAAAAAGGTTAAATATATATTGCACTTAACCAACTTATTTCATTTATTTGCTTACTACTAAATGCTACCCTATCTACACAATTCATAAATTAACTATAATAAATAAGTATTCGATTCTACAAATTACACACTACATCGGTAAGCTATCTATTGTTACAAACTGATTATGACAGGCTAAAAAAAAAAAAAAAAACCCAGGCACTGGCAGAAAGTAACCACTGCTTTACTATTAGAAAAGTCACCCCCCCCCAAAAAAAAAAAAATTGTTGTTTTTTTTTGGATAATATTCTATCGCTAATACATAACAGTATAGTTACAGAAAAATTCTAGTAATTAAGTATCCAAAATAAATTAGCTCGTCATTCAAGCATTCGCATTTCTTTAGATTGATAGTCATGTTTGCTCTATCTACTGTAGAACGTCTTCAAGCCTTTAGTTCAGGGGCGCCAGGCTAGCTCAGGGGATCCGTTCGGGTCTCGCAATCCTGATGCTGCGGGTTCAAATCCCGCCCAGGACAATCTTTGATTTAGAAATAGAAGCTTGTCCTGAGCCATGGGTGTTTAGAATGGGGTGGCAACCTGTAGATAGCCCCTCCCTCCAATGACCCTAAGTGGTTGCAAGGGAGGCTAACACAGCAAAAAAAAAAANGACTTTGTAGGTTGTAGTATCTTCTAGCTATGGCGAAGGATTACTTCTAGTTCCTACCTCTATGGTGCGAACGTAAACCCCTAAGAAGGCTATGCCTGCAGGTTATTTAAAATAGTGAGATTTACTTCAGTGCTCACTGCGCCGTTATTGGGAGCCATGCAATGTTAGTGGTTAGGATAGCAATCTATGCACTGCAATATAAAATGTAAAAATTTCATCCTAAGCTTCAAGCCCCGTACTAAATAAAAAAATATCAAAAGCGCCGGATATCAAATAAAAAATTATATAAATGTTTTATCAGTTGAAGAAAAAAAAATGATTGACATTATAATTCTAAGTTGTTATGAGACTCGTAGATTGGTTATTGGCAAGAGGGATTTGGGCGAAAGGATCCAACTAAAGAAATTATGTCGTTTAGTAATTAGACATTGAGAGCTATTATATATTTATACTATATTTTCGGGAAATAGAGCTATTTACATTACTCTACATTTAAATTATATCTATCTATCTATCTATCTCTATGTATCTATCTATCTATCTGTCTATTTATCTATATATATATATGTGTGTGTGTGTGTATCTTTTGTTACTAATCACAAGGCAAATAGAAAACTGAAAGTTAACATGGCAGAAATTGAATTAAACATAGAATACATGACTATTTTAAATAAGCACTACAATTTCTACGATCTCCAATATTGAAATTTAATATTTTTAATCTATAATATTGTGATATGATTTCTTCCGCCCTCTCCCTTCATGCTATTATCAACAACCACACATCTGCTTTTAATCATGCTACTGTTCTGGCCTCTGAGTTTTTCCTTAAGAAAATATAGATATATTTGAAGGTCTTATGTTACCTGCCTTTGAAGTTTGCAAACTAACCCCCCACTCCCTGTCATCAGTTGTCTCTAAGTTTAGTTCTGTATTCTGGGATGTGACCATAAACCTCTCTCAAAGATCTCTCTACACATCAATGTTAGTTCATATAAAGTTCATTTATATTTTCATATTTGTACAGTTAAATTTTAGTTTATTCTGTATATCATTTTATGTTTATCATGCCTTCTGTAATCCGTCTTCATTGGTTTCTGCAAACCATCTTCTGTTGGCGAGCGCTTTCGGACATTATCCATCCTCATGGCTGAATACATGTGTTCACTGTCACTGTCTGTATTCAACTGC
>KZ808944.1:121003-134560 GCA_000696205.2 Oncopeltus fasciatus
TTCTCTTTAAGAAAGAAAGGAAAGAAGAAACGCCAATCAATGTGTTTCTGGAGACAAACTGAATTCAAAATTATGAATTTTTCCTTTAAGAAAGAAAGGAGAGCTAAAGTCCATCTTTCAGTTTATATCATTAATCCTAGAGAGGATTAAGACATTTGTTGTCAAAACATAAGGAATCGTACTCCCATTTGATCTGTCGTGCCAGTTATTACACCGCACACAAAAATAATTATTTAATCTGCATTTTTCAGGTAAAATTCCAGGTGCGCTGGTTTTTTTGTCCCCCAGTGTATATATATAATAATGATACACTCAGTAAAATATTTATTTAAAAACATTTTTATCTAGTGATAAGCTTTAAGAAATATTGATGAGAGATAGTCATCAACAGATATTTCAGGCCTGTACAGATTATATATTTTGCTGATAGTGTAAGGGGTATAAATAAAAAAATGAATGTTTCATCAAATTTAAGATTTCAAAAAACTAAATGTTTGAATCCTATTTAATACTTACCAACACTTAAATAACCCCTTTATAACTTCTCCAAGTTTCTAAATCCCATTTGACTTATTAAAAAAAGCCTTAGTTCATTTAAAAAGGAGAGTTTGTTGACCGTAGATATTATTCTAAGATGATTTTAGATGGGGTTCGGTCAAGGTACCTTGACCGAACCCCAACTAAAATCAGCTTAGTTCATTTATTTATTTCAAAGAAGAAAAACGGCAGTGTCTTAAGAAATTCTTGTAATTTTATGGCAATAAATAAAAACAATTTCACAGTTGCTGAAGGCAACTCATAAAATTATTAAATATGAAGGGGAAGATCTTGATCAGTGGACTGTGTAGCATTCCTTTGAAAAATTTAGTAGTGGAGATACAACGTTGGAAAGGAAGAAGGGCTCTGGGAGACCGATAATGGACATCGATGAGGTTCTATAGGAAGTTGTTATGTCAAAACTGTCCACAAGTACTTATGAACTAGCCAGAGAGTGTGGTTTCTTGAAAGATACTCTTAGTAGCCATCTAATCTTCCTGGGAAATGTAAAAAGGATCGCAGACAAGTCCCTCATAAACTTTATCCTCTGCAATGTTCTAAGAGATTAGAAATTTGTAAAAGTTTATTGAAAAATTAGAAGATGGTCACGTATGATGAAAAGTGGGTTTACTCTCATCTTAGAATGAGAATGTCTATAAGCAATGGGTAGGTCACAATCAAACTGCGTATCACAAGGGGGCAATTTAAAAAAAAAAAAAATAAAAAAAAATCCAAGCTTTGTACTTTTTAGAATTTTGAAGGTGTTATTCATCACAAATTTGTTCCTGATGGATGCTCTATGAATTCTGAACTCTACTGCGAACTGCAAAAATTGTGTGTAAAGTTGTCTGAGTATTTTCCTTCTTTGATCAACCGAAAAGAAGTTTTTTTTAAAAAAAAGAAGATGAAGCTGATGCACTTCCTATTGAGCCAAAGAAAAATTGAAAGAACTTCATGGGTTCGAACTCCTGCTTCATCTACCATATATCCCAGACCTCACACCATAGGATTACTACTTGTGATCCATGGTCCATTTTCTATAAGGGAAAAATTTGGATTTTGCTGAGGGTGAAATAGAGGTCAAAGAGTTCTTTGACAGACATCCCTAGGAATGGTATCAGCGTGGGATCGAACAATTGGTTAGCAGATAGCTAATGATCTAACCGTAGATAACAATAGACTATACTTTGAGTATTAATTATATTTGATGTCAAATATATTATAACAGAAATATTTGGTTGAAAAACAGTGATTTTTTTTATAAACCCCTTTATTTATGTTTTACTCTTTATATACATTGTTTACTATTATGGAGGGTTCATGTGTGACTTCAATAGTGTTTTGTCATAATAGAGGAGAGATTTTAAGAAAACATGGGACAGCATTTTTGATTCTTGTGACATGACAAATAAGGATTAAAACAAGATGATTTAATACGATTAAGTAATTAATTATTTTGGCTACTTAACGATTAAGTAGCCAAAATAATTGTAGATGTGTGGTTGTGCAACACTGCTGATAGTCCAGAGTGTTTCTCCTCTGAAAATTAAGATGGTTAAGATGGTGTTGAAGATGAAAACCCTTGATATTGTAAATGTAATTGTCCGAATGGACACCAATTTGCAGTCCTTTTTACTTCTCGATTTTTGTCCAGGTATGGATAAAAATTAAAGACTCATATTTATTCAAAGCAGGAAATTGATCAATCAAACAGTTATGACTTTGGTCAAACTTATTTAATAATAAAAAAAAATTTCCTGAATTTTTAAATTATGAGTTTGAGATGTAAAGAGGTTTCACAAAGTGAATTTTTTATAATTTTTCAGTAAAATAAATTTAATAATAATATAAAACAATAATGTAATTGGACACACACACACACACACACACACACACACACACACACATTCACAGTAACAGAACTGAATGAGAAAAAAGAAAAATCTATAAGAGAGGAGGCATTTGTAGTAATCTGAAAATCAAGTCAGCACCGAAATAAAGGAAAAGTCAAATCATTTAAAAAGGAGAGATGTGGCTATATTAATAATGGAGGTTCATGAGATGTTATTAAGAGCAAACAAATGACCATATATGCTAGGCAACATTAAGCTTATTAGTCAAATAATAATCAAAGTTTTTGTTTCAACAGAAAGTAGTCCTAATATAAATAAGACTTAACGAAGTCTTAATACATAGGGTTTGGACCACTATAGTTACAAATTTTAAATGTGTTTAATAATTTATGAACCTAATATTTAATCAAGAAATAGTATACAATGTCTGATCTTACCTGTAATATTTGACTTGCTTCGAATGCAGTGCCAGGAAGCAGTACAACTGGATTTGACACATGGCCAGATTTCACACAGACCATATTGGGATATTCATTAGGACCGAAATCAGTAACATCTTTGGCATGGTCTGACCAAGGATTCCAAATCACTAAAACAATAGATGATAAATGAAAATGACATACATATACAAAAAAGGAAAATGAAAATCATTCTAATCACTCAAATAAGTAAAATAAAAGTATTAATTTTAATCTAGGTTAGTAGATACCTCAGCCGAAATCACCAATTACTAACCAAAATCACTTTAAGTGCTCCTGGACAGGTTCGACGAGTATAGACATTGCTAGTGCGTATTTACTATAACTGTCTTGAAAATCAGCATTTATATAGGACAGGATTCATGGTTGGCCATCGATGTACTTGTATGGATAAGGGGAAGGTTCAAGATTATTATTATTATTCATGCACCAAACAAAACTGACCCAGAAAAAGAAAATAATAATTATTTTTTTTAAATAAAATTTTTGTCAGCTGACCTCAGTAACAAGGGACAGAAGCCACAGTATGCTCAAACTTCATGATAATTATAACAATATTTCAAGTAATAATGATCAGTAATTTTGCAGTGTCATATGATCTAGTAATTGGAGACACAATTTTTCTTTAAAAGGATAATAAAAATATATTCATAAACATGGAGATCACTGAGTATATAAATACCAGGATTGATTCAAACTGAATTTTCAAGTATTAAGAGGGGTCAATGAGACTCAGATTGCTGCCATATTGTGGTAGCTTGGCTTACAGACATATTTCTAATCTTTGTTGATTACTTGGTTGTGCTTTTGTTAGCACACTCAGTGGATCAGGCACAAGCACGCTTTAAAAGATAGAATCTAAAGAACAAAAGTAAACCATGTTATAAGAGATCGCTACCAATGTAAGTCATTGAGACCTGGCATTTGATGAGGATTCCAGCCTAATTGAGAAAAGGGGTGCAATAAATATTGTTATCACTAGTTCAGTGGAAGAGAAGAAGTAAAAAAATTCGAAGAGCCAGAGGCTCCACATTAGCCCTGGATTAGCAGTTGAATGTAAGGAAGCCACTGAGTGAAAAAATATAAATACATGACCCATGATTCAACAATGCATAAGTGATCTTTCGATCGCTTCATTTCTTGTCAGATGATGAAAGTGATTATTGGGAAATAATTCCAATTGTAAATTATTTTAATAATAAAATGAGAGAAATATATTATCCTCACAGAGAATTATCAATCTCTAGCTCCTTGAAGAGGAAGGTTAACATTTAAACAATGTCTTGCCCATAAAAAACACAAATGTGGTGTATAAAGTTGTGTGCTAAAGTTATGGTACCACGTTTATAAACAGGAAGTGGAGGCGATATGATTGCAATAGGACATGTAGATAAAATTGTCTTTCATTTGATGAATCAATTTAAATAAGTGACAATCTGTTTTCATGGACAATTATTGCAGTCCATTTGATTTAGATTAAAAATTGCTACAATACAAAAGTCACTGTAAAGGAACATTGAGGAAGACAAGGAAAATAAACAACTAGGAAGTAATACAATTTTTTAAAAAAAACTGATGAGAAATATTAAAAAATAATATAATGATAGATAAATTTAAAAGAAAAAGGGACATGTTATTCATATCAAATAAATATTACATCAACTATATTAGCGGAGTAGATTGCAAATATCAGACGCTGTCTTACTATTCTTGCTCAAGAACATTTAAATAGTACATCAAATTTAAATAATTCTTTCAATTTATACAAGACATACTCAAAACAATAATAAAATTGAGTTTTTACGACTATCATCTAGAAATTTTAAGACACTTAATTGAAAAACAAGATCAACAACACCAGAAATATTTATGATCATTTGATCACACCTGAAATTTTACCAAGAAATAAAAATAGTAATTACTCTTGTCCTGCATGTGTAATCCAGGATTATGTTTGGGAGAATGTTTCAAGCGCTATCATCAACCAACTAATGTATAATTACTTTACAATCAGAGTACTATTTTCTAAAATTGTACTTAAAATTATATTTGCTCATTTTCTTTTAATAAAGTATTTTCATTTTACCTTACAAAGCCACATAGTGTTCAACACGCTCTTCCCAATAAAAGTTCCAATGAGCAAGCTGCACAACCGGTCTTATATAATGTGAATTAACTTATGAATTGGGTGATTTCCACACTAAACATGTTTTTTTGTTTTTCTAATTAAAATTATACACAAAAAAGAAAAAAAATTTGCTCTGGGAAACCAGGAATTATGTTTTCAAAAAGTGTTGCCTTAAATGGGTAAAATAATTTAAAAGCATAATAAAAGCAACAAATTCTTTAAAAACTTACAAAAAATTTAATCAAACCAGGAACTTCTGCCGGGGACAGATAGATTTTTTATTCTATTCCCTCGCATTAATTTTTTAAAATTAACGTGGCATAATATACCACAACTAAATTAATATTTACAAAATCTTAATAGTTTCATAAAAAAACAGTGAGCCTAGAAATTGAATCGTGAATGAAATACAAGAACTTGATGAAAAGTCACCTGATGAGGGGGTAGTGTTAGTGGCCATAGGTAAGCTAAAAAAACAATAAGTTCCCATTATATGATGAATCACAATTGAGATATGCAAGCATACAGGCCAGAAAGACTAAAGGCAATGAGAGTTTAATGCATAAAGAACTGGGATAAGGAAGCAATTCCTCAGAGTTAGTATGAAATGGTCATATGTCCAAAAAAAAAGATGGTTAATTTCACTGCAAGAGCTATAGAAGTATATTTTTACTTTTTGCGGGATATAAAATATGAAAGGCTAGAATGAAATATCTTCCCCAATGCTGAACAAAAATAGGGACCTACTGGTGAGGTTTTGGAAAAAACCAATAAAGGACAGGCCAAGTCATTACCCTGAGATTACATCTGAAAGAAGGGAGCTCAAAATCACCACCAAACACTTATGAATTATTAAATAAAAATGATCTTTATGCAGGCAAGTGAGAGCCAGACATTACACCCAAAACACCTGTCTATGTAAAACCAAACAGACAACGTGAAGTATAAGGTAAAATTCATGAAAGGATCTACTATTGGTTTTTTTTCTACTACTGTTTTGTCTCTTGAAAATACCTTTGGCAGGAAGATACTCGCTTAGCAATTGGTACTATTTACTCTCTGGAAGAGTTCTTCACCTGACTCTCCCCTTACCTTGACTGCTAAAAGAACACTCAAGTAGTCTTATGTTATTCTAACAAAAATGCCATTTTCAGTGCAAACCAAAGTCCAGAGTTTTAAAGTTGAATCTTGCTTTCATGGCTTGCAAACCCTCCTTCAAAGAAATGTTCTGCCCAGGTCAGATATTATTGTATAAGATAGTTACATCCAATCCTAACCTGTACTATAATCAGAAATTGGGACCATATCAACTTGTGACGAGTGCATTAAAGGAGGTGCAATTCATTTAAAGGTCTGATATTTCTGGACTTTTATTAGGAGCCAGGACATAGTATCACAAAGATGGGCAGACTAAAATAGCCTGGGCATGTGACACAGATGACTACAAATTAAAAGCCAAGGGATAAAGGACTTAAAAGACGGAGTAGGTCAGGACACGAGGATTTTGATAGGTGTGACTGGAATGTAGCAACATAGGATTGAAACAAGTGACCATAGCTGATCTAGAAAGCTCTCGCTCAGCAATGAGTACTTGTAGAATAAATGAATAGAAACAACAAGATGAGATAAGAGGAATTTTCCCCAACCTTTGACATAAAACTGGACAAACACATTTTTGAATAAAATGATCGAAATCAAAGAAGAGATTTAAAAAAAAAACATTTAATGACATGACAAATTCCAATAAAAACTATTTATCAAAAACAAAAATCTTGGATGCTTTGAGGTCAAGTATAAAATATAATAACAAGAACAAATATGTGAGAAGCATGAATAAAAGAAAAATTAATAATTGCTAGTTCAAAAGGAGAGTTTGTTGACCGTAGATATTATTCTAAGATGATTTTAGTTAGTTGGGGTTCGGTCGAGGTAGATCCAAAAAAACAAAAATTAAAAAAATGTATTTTTTAATAAAGGATTATCTGCCGACGTTTCGGCTTACATTGTAAGCTATCTTCAGGGCTGTAGAAATACAATGTCATGAGAATACAGTAATAATTGAAAGTAGTATAATAGAGAATTATAATATAATGTGATATCAAGAGTATGAATGTAGAAAGCTATGTAAGACAATTTAAAGTTTATGAAAAACAATTTGAAAAAGAACCAATTTGAAAAAAAAAACATGCAAAGAAACAACTTATTGACAAGAAAGAAAAAAAAAATTGAAATATCATTAAAGCAGTAATTTTGCCACACCTACCTATCAGGACGTGACGTCCTCTCTCATCTTCATGATAGGTAGGTGTGGCAAAATTACTGCTTTAATGATATTTCAATTTTTTTTTTTTTTCTTTCTTGTCAATAAGTTGTTTGTTTGCATGTTTTTTTGTTTGTTTTTTTTCAAATTGGTTCTTTTTCAAATTGTTTTTCATAAACTTTAAATTGTCTTACATAGCTTTCTACATTCATACTCTTGATATCACATTATATTATAATTCTCTATTATACTAATTTCAATTATTACTGTATTCTCATGACATTGTATTTCTACAGCCCTGAAAATGGCTTACAATGTAAGCCGAAACGTTGGCAGATAATCCTTTATTAAAAAATACTTTTTTTTAATTTGCGTTTTTTTGGATCTACCTCGACCGAACCCCAACTAAAATCATCTTAGAATAATTGCTAGTATTAAAAAATTTTTAGACATACAATTAATGACCTCAATTACATGCTATTCATGGCAAATAAAACATATACTTATTTTGAATATCAGATCATGAAAAATGGATTGATATTTCCTTGACAATTTAATTGTTTTCTAGAGATAAGTACTTGCACCAATTTCTCTTTCTTAACTATAATTATCCTCATTAACTTTAGGGTTTTTTCCCAGGCTTTAAATTCATATTGACTGTACTAAATTCATCTTGAAGGAGTTGATAGTTAAATTGAAGACATTATGAGGAGGTCATCAGTATACAAATAATGAGTTGTATCCTGGTAGGTTGCACATTTATTTGTTTTAGATGAAAGTGCCGTATTCAGTTTTTAATACTTTTAAATGACAAAATCTGCACTAATATAAAAAATATGGTACTTAAACCACTCCATCAACAGAAGCTACTTTGGGAAAATATAAACCACTAAAACAGGAAAAATAAATGTCTAATAATCAATATTTCTGCCAATTTTTTCTCTTCGCCTTTGAAAATTGGACATCTAAATACAGATGGCAGATCCAATTAATGTAAATGAAATATCTGAGAATAGTCTAAGAATATACCAGAAGAGACAGAGTTAAAAAACACCACAATTTAAGCTAACCACAAGTTCAAGAAACTATGCTGAAGGAGTACCAAGCCAAGATAGATTAGATCCCTCTCCTAGATGGATGGGATAAAATCACCAGAATGGTGTGTCAGACCCTTTTTGAAGGAAGACAGTTGCTGACTGGAAAACCCTGAATTTATTGAAAGAAACGAGAGGAACAAGGACAGAACTAGGTGAAGAGGTTAGTGAAGGGGACGGATACTCGGTCCAAGATCTACAGAATATGTTATGTTTATATAGTACATATTTATTGTAGATTAGGTTGTAAAAAATCTAAAAAGTTATATTTACCAGTATCAGGAAAGTTGTACTTCTGAATTCTCATCTTACGACCAGAAACAACATTTGTTATTATATGTTCTTGGCTGGTATTCTGATATATTCTATCTGTCCACTCATTAATAGTGACAGATTCTCTGCCTTCTTGAAAAACACCAACTCGAGTCTATAATTTAATTTTAGAAAATTTAATCAGTGTAATGAAAAAAAATTAACTTCGAGTAATTACAATTTAATTGCCCAGAAATATTGAATAGGATCTTTAGTAGTTCTGTGTTAAAATTTGAAAAAAATCTATCACATTACAATAGTATTGATTAGCAAAATGTACTTATAATATTTCACTGTGTAAATAAACTACATGTGACAGGCTATGAATAATCATAATATGGAAAAAATGTTTATCTTAAAGATTAGGACTTTATTAGATACCTAAGCATTATTCTATTGTTTAACCATATCAAATATACTATTTTGCATTTTAAAAATAGAAAAATTATAACAGTACGGATTAAAAATTAATAAAGCTAAGGAATATGATTAAATGGATCAATAATCTGTTCATCAATAACCTAACTGTTAAACTGCTGATCAGATAATTACACATTTAATAAATTAGATTAAGAAACATAAAAATGTTCTCACATAACATAGATAACCAGTTGATGGAGGGGGGGGGGGCTAATTTATTGTTCTTATTAGGAAAGAAAGGCTAAAAATTATTCCACAATAGTTTATTTCTGTAAATATTTAATACTTTATTTTAATATATATTATGTCGAGTTAGACGGGGGGGAACCATTTGTGTCTATCAATTCTGGTACTGAGGTTTCGAATCCTGCCAAAGGCAAGCTTTTATAAAAAAAATAAAAACATGCTCCGAGCCATGGATGTTTAGAGTAGAGTGGCTATTTGAAGATAGCACCTACCCTCAATGACTTCAAGTGGTTGAAAGGGAGGTTAAATAAATAAAAAACCTTAATTTAACCTCCTAATCTATTCATTACTTACTTTATTTTCCAATCCAATAGTAAGCCACGGTCACCTTTATGAGCATCCACCATTTGTCACGGTCTTGTATAGCTGCTTTCTAGTCATTGATTCCTGGTATCCTGACATCACATGCAATACAGTTCTACCATCTTAGCTTTGGTCTCCCTAATGAAATATCACCTAAAATCTTACAGTGGATATGCTATTCATTCATTCTGGCTCCCAAGGCCACTGAGTTTAATAGATTTCACTATATCTGCTTCACCATATAAATTATATATCTTCACATGGATCCTTTTTTCTTCAGTAGTTTCCTGTCTTCAGTAGTCTTCGATGCAGGCATCTCCAGAGATTCATCAGATAATTTTTCTTGCAAATATTAGAAATTCTGATTATCATTTTTTTAATTGTCCACTCAGAACCATTGCACAATAATACCAAATTATTTAAAATCAAAATCCTAAATACTATTTATAAATGTAAAACAAGATTATTGAAAACTTTATTTCAACTGAAAGGGGCCAGATAAGAAATTACAATTTTTGGCATGCCCCCTCCTAGGCTGGGGCATAACCATCTCCAATTCAGGTACTATCTCATAGATCATTATATTTCTCAATACAGGAATATAGAGATCTGTTATCTATTTAATACAGACTATGGTATATATTTATTCTATATAAGTAATTGTTTTAAGAATTTTCAAATAGATTTATTATCTATTTCAAAACATGAACTTTGTTTTCGAAGTATCGGCTAAGTTAAAAAGATGATATGGAGATATTTGACTGTATGGAGTATGAGTCCATTAATAGTTAAGGTTCGGTAAGAGAGAAGTTAGAAGAAAAGCCTTCTATGAAAAAATTAACAAGAATTTATCTTTAATGCCAATGTTTCGGGTATTGCAAGCCTTTCTGACCAAACCTCAAGTAATATACTCTTTTAAAAAGTTTTGTTCAGAATCATTAAATATAAAAGTTGATCAAACTGAAGGTAAATAAAAAAAAGCTAATTCTGAATTGTAGGACATTCTAATCATATACAGTATAATTTGTGTTTAAAAACATTTTGAAATAACATATATTCATTCCTTTATGATAATCTCCTTATTTGCTACAATCATAACTTCAAAAGTCTGTCACACAGGAGCTACGTAAACTAAGTAAATTCCTCATAATGTAGTTGATGAATATTTGTAATTTTAACTTTGAAAGAACGATAATCTTATATGCTTAATAACATTAAGCATATTTTACAAAAGGCCTTTTCTAGCTCAAAACAATTTTTTTTTTTTTTTTTAATGAAAATGCTAAAAATTATAAATGTTAGAAAGTTATCATGGTTGATGATTAGTTGGCCGTCTCGAATATCGTGTGAGAATGGTCGGGGTTTCGGCCAGGAAGAGAAAAATATACACCAAAATTTGGAGTAATATTTTTATTTATGCCAACGTTTCGGCTTAGCTTTCTAAATTCTAAGATCGTTGAAACAATAGGTAATATTAATCACCTAAAGAACAAAATTGACACATTGTCCAATAAGGTTATGTCTTTAATAAACAGCGAGGATTACAATAGTTTAATTTCCAATTTGACTATAGTTTATAATAATTCTCGCTGTCAAAACAAGAAAAGACTCATAACCAAATTCAACGATCTTGTAGAATGTTCCCACCNATCAACTGAGCTATTGTGTTCAGCTAATGTACATATCTCATGGTTTGTAAAATAAGCTTCAAGAAATTGGTTTCTTTATTTTAAACATCGTGGGTGCTAAATCACATATAGACACAAACATGCATAAGCATACAATTTTGAATGGACTACATTTTAAGCTCCTCCAATATAAGATATGTTGAAGACCTGTTAGAATTTTTCAAAAGTCACTCAAATGGGACAAACATGAAATAAATTTGGGAAATTTGCTAAAAGTAATAAAAGAAAAACATGAGTAACCGGTAAAATAATTTAAAGAATAGAGATTAATAAAAATTTAGAAATGATATAATTACCTAAAATTAATTTATAAGCATGTATCTTGCAAAACACACATAGTGCCCCTCAAATAATGCTTTGATTCAAATCTCATATTGAATTTCATAGTTAAAAAGCTTAAAATGAATTAACTAGTTATTAATAGTTTTTTTAACCTCATACGTTCAACCACTTAGGGTCATGAAGGTAGGAGTTATATACAGGTAACCAACCTGTTATAAAAACCTCTATATTCTTTATAAAGCCTGCTTAGGATTGCTAAGGGAACTCAGAGCACCAGACATGAGAGACCAAAATGGCTTAATTTTATTTACATTTTTTTTTAAGTATATATTTTTTAACTTCAAAAGTTAATAAGATTATTTGAGTACATACACACAAACACTTACAATAAGGAATATTTTCCTTATTTTACTTTAATAAAACTAATATAAAGAGAAGTTCAGAAAGTTCATAGTAATCTTTAAAGTTTTTCCAAAAAATCAAACATGAAAAATAATTAAAATGAAACTAATAATAGACTTAAACTTCATGGCACACCAAAGCTTTATAATGATGAGCTTTAAATATCATGAGTGAGAAGTCAGTCTTTTTGTTTTGAGATGAGTTTCTTTTACTTTTTCATACATGTAATATAAGTAGCTGTCAGGTTTTAGAAAAGCCTTTTTATTTCACTTCTGTAATCGGCTGTATCAAAGCTGAAATTTCAATTTCCTCAAACTTGTGTTATTTTATTTATAAAAACATATTTATATAATTATAAGTAAAGTACTTTATTTATACTGTAAATACAGTATAAAAAGTAAACTGTTTTGTTTACCAAAAATTTCATGATTTCTTCAATATGCTTACTTTTATAAATTCATCTACATAATCACATGTAAAATTCTAAGTTAAATAGATGTCTTTATAAAAATGTGTATCTTCAATATTTAAAAAAAAACCTTGCATTTTTAATTAAAATTATAAACAGTTATTCGTTTCCCCAAATTTCTCATTATTTTAGTTTAATAATTGTAAAATATATTTCAGGAATAATATTACTGGGATGCAAAATTTTCAGTGGAGTAGTAATAACAAAACAAAATTTATGATTTAAAAAAATTACCACAGATAAAATTTTAATTAATACCTTACAAAATGCATTTAAACACTGCTTGATTTAATATATCATCCACTTATACATACATAATTTTAAGTATCAATAACCCTGATAAAAATAAATGCAGAATAATTTGATTTAGTACCTTATCAATAAAGGTGCACCCATGTAATCCAGTAATTTGGCACCTTCGCACATCAGGAACTTTAAAATATGTATGAAGAAGTAGATTAAAACTAAAAGTAACTTCCTTGCTTGGATTAAAGACTCCAATAATAAAATGTAACTCTTTTTCTCTAAGAATCAATCTATAAGTCAATCTGAAACTAAAGATAATAATGTTAGATAAGAAAATTGCAGTAGCACAAATAGCATTAGTAGTTAAAACTCTTAAGTCACCTCTTAGCTCATCAAAACCATTATTACTTAAATTCTGTAAATTAATAATGATAATGGTTTAATGTGGGTGAACTATATAATAACATAATGTAAAGAAAACAGACACACTTTCTTAAAAACTATTTAGTAATTGAAAATAATTATAATCATATATAATAGAAACCCTTTCCAAATCAGAAAAAAAAAAATAGTAAATAAGATTTGTTAAAAGAACAGATAATCCAATAGAATTAAAAAAAAAAAGCTTACGGGTAGTTCCAATAATTAGTACGGATGAATTCATTTTCTCGTAATGAAAAAACAGCTTCAACATCACCTCCAATGAGAGCTTCAGGGGGTTTTTCTACCTTCCACCTGGTAATTCTAGCGAATCCATGATTGGGAACTTGAGGACTATCTGTACCATATTGAGCTGGGGGAGGAAAAATTCACATATAATAAAAATGAAAAAAAAAAA
>KZ808945.1:7961-32545 GCA_000696205.2 Oncopeltus fasciatus
ATATATATATATGCAAAACATATTTTCTTGTGGTTAAATTTCAAATAATCGTCCCTCTTATTTCTGTTATAAAAAAAACATTTAATTGTGGTTCCAACAATTTAAGAAGTTTGGTGGGCCCCACTCCTAATTGCTCTACTTTGCCTTGTAGCTACCAAAATATATCCTATGTCAATACACAAATATGCATTGATTTGTAACATTTTATTTTTCTAAACATAATGTCATATCAGCTAAATCAAGGAGAATTTTGTAATCGCCTTGACATTACAGGGAATCTTCCAATCCTTTCAAATAGATTTTGTAATCGCAGTTGACAATACAGGGAATCTTCCAATCCTTTCAAATAGATTTTGTAATCGCTCTTGACATTACTTGTAATTATCCACTCCTTTCGAATAGATTTTGTAATCGCACTTTACATTACAGGTAATCTTTCAATCTTTTTGAACAGATTTTGTAATCGCACTTTATATTACAGGTAATCTTTCAATCCTTTTGAACAGATTTTGTAATCGCACTTGACATTACAGGTAATCTTCCAATCCTTCTGAACAGATTTTGTAATCGCACTTGACATTACAGGTAATCTTTCAATCTTTTTGAACATATTTTGTAATCGCACTTGACTATACAGGTAATCTTCCAATCCTTTTGAACAGATTTTTTAATAGCTCTTGACATTAAAAGTAATCGTTCAATGCTTTTGAACGGATTTTGCCCAATGACAAAATAAAATATTCGTTTTGCATTGAAAAGCAACAGCTAAATGTCAAATTTCATTAATAAAAATAAAAACTGACACATTTAGACAATTAACACAAACACACATAAATTATTACCTTGATTTTTGTGTCTAATATGTGGAATCGGAGAAAACATGAAAAACGCTTTCGGAACATTTGTCGTGAGTACAGCCTCAATATTCTCATTCCAGAAAAGCTCAGCCCAATAAGATATGTTCAGGAAATTTTTTGTCATACAGTCGAAAATGTCACAAAAAACATCCTGGCAATGAGACTGTATAAATCGCGTCCATTTATTTTGTATGTGCTGTCCGGGTTTTTCTGCTGCTTCTCGAAAGCTCGTGTAGGGTCAGAGTTAAAGGGTCACTGTGTTCAAATAGGGAGGACTCAGCCGGCGTACAGGATTCGCAGGTGTAGTGGGAACCCCTCATTCAGCACATCCACTTCCGGTCCCGTTGTGGGCAGTCAGTGTTTATGGCGCGAAGTTCAGACAGAGATCCGCACAGCTTCGAAACATGGATTGAACAAGATACCAGAGAATGATGGCCCCCTTGGCGCATTTCTAGTAGCCCAGGAAGAGTTATCATCTTCAGGTACGGAAGCGAACCCACAAAATCCCCCCCCCCCCTCCCACCGTCACCCACATTCCAACCATCTCTCTATATAATGTGTAACTACAGCTATTTTGCATATTGTCAGGATAAAAGTTTAGTAATAAATGAACTGATTGTGGTTTAATAGAAAATTAATCCAACATCTAATTTTATTTATCACTTTATAAGATATCTCGTTCATAGAAAAAATTACTTTAATATTTAAAAATTATTAGTTTCTCATCTAACCAGAATTACTAAAATTAAATATGCTTTACTTTTCGTATATTTTTTCGAATTTTCATTCACTGTAACTAAAATTCACTGTATTTTACTTTAGTCGCTCCATAATAAAATATCTCTTCTTTACACTATACGGTTAGTAGTTTATCAATAAATTGATCATTCTACTCATAAAGTAGATGTAATTGATTTTTCAATTGGTTGAATTAGTAGGCAGTTGTTTTATGAACAAATACAAATTTTAAATTTTCACTGAATATTCGATAAATTCTATTTATTCCAAAATAAAAAAAATAATAAATGAAATTCTACATATTAGCTTAGGTAAAAGTATATTTACAATACATTGAATCGAGTGTCTTTAGATGCATATGAAATGCACATGTAGATAATTATTAAAATAAGGAATTGTTTTATGAGAGTATTTTATATTGTAATTCTACTTTAACCATCTATCAGGCAATGAACTATATAAAGAGAGACAGACAAGTATGTATATAGATTGTAGGATGTAGTTGTAGGCAGGCATTCCTGCGTCCCCTCTGTCCGGCAGCTGATGGACAGTCTCCATCTTGTGGTGGGTCACTGTCGTGTTTACCGCGGACATTACACCGCTCGCCGCTCATGTAACTTTCAGATAGCTTACCGCCGGCCCACGATACACCACTAACTTACCGCTCCTAAATTAGAGTTAGTCCTCCTCCCTCACTCTCTCTCCTCTCACGCTTTCTCTCTCTCTCCTCACTTTCGCTATCCCAGCTTTACGATTTCTCTCTCACTCTCTCTCCCTCCCAATTTCCCTGGCTAGCTCTCCCACACGAGAGTGTGGACTCTCTCTCTCTCGCACTCTCACTCTACGTCCTACTCACTTTTCTTCTCTTCCTCTTCCACTGTCTCCGTCATTCTATGCTAGAATATGTATTACGTCAGAGATGTATGTAATCGCTCCGACTCTTTTTCCAATCTGCCTCTAACCCAACTCCAAGTCTCTATTCCTCCTTTCTAATCTTCTTCCTACCCACCTCCTCTTTCCCTCTCACACCGTTTCCACTCTCTCTCACACTCTCTCTCTCTCACTCTCTCTCTCTCTCTCTCTCTCTCTCTCCCTCCCATTTTCCCTGGCTAGCTCTACCACACCCACACTCTCTCTCTCTCGCACTCTCACTCTCTCTCCTACCCAGCTCCTTCTCCTCCTCTCCCACTGTCTCCGTCATTCTATGCTAGAATATTTATTACGTCAGAGATGTATGTAATCGCTCCCACTCTTCTTTTCCAATCTGCCTCCAACCCAACCCAAGTCTCTATTCCTCCTTTCTAACCTTCTTTCTACCCAGCTCCTTCTCTTTCCCTCTCACACCGTTTCCACTCTCTCTCACACTCTCTCTCTCTCACTCTCACTCTCTCTCTCTCGCACTCTCACTCTCCCTCCTACCCAGCTCCTTCTCCTCCTCTCCCACTGTCTCCGTCATTCTATGCTAGAATATTTATTACGTCAGAGATGTATGTAATCGCTCCCACTCTTCTTTTCCAATCTGCCTCCAACCCAACCCAAGTCTCTATTCCTCCTTTCTAACCTTCTTTCTACCCAGCTCCTTCTCTTTCCCTCTCACACCGTTTCCACACACTCTCTCTTTCTCTTTCTCTCTTTATTTCTTTCTCTCTCTCCCTCTTTCTATCTTTATGCCCTTTGGTGTAAAAATGATCATTCAGTGTTAACTAAGATTACCATTATTTCAATTACGGTAGACTTGAAGAGTTATACTTATAGCATCTCATAAGACTAAATTGGAGAGGAAAAGTAAGTAGCACATGGCTGCCACTAGACTGATCAGAAGGAGAAGAGACTGTAGCGCTCTTGGTTAATTTAGCAAATGTTAATAAGATGGGTGAGCGTTACAGCCTAGATCTTACTTTCTTATTTATTTTCTTTATATATTCTTATTTACTCTTATTTATACCAACCTTTAAGGAAACATGGAAAATAATATTGATGTGATTGAGTGATAGCCTGAACTGTCAATTTCTAATTAGAAAAGAGCAATATAATAATAATATATAATATCTTACCTTTCAGAGGTAGATCCTAGCTAGAATAATCAGGATCGAGAAGGGAAAAGGGTAAAAATGAATCAAGGAACCATTAAAGGATACCTCACTCCTTGCAGAACCAGTTCTCGATGATAAAGCCAAAGAACGATGAGCTGCTACAAGCGATGGCCGAAACAACTTGATGTCGCCAAGGGAAGAGGATTCGCTTCTGGCGCCTATAGTTGCATCTGTCACGAGGCCAACAGTCAAACTGTCCATTCCTAGGACAAAATTTCACCAATACGTTAGACATTAATTACATAAATTTATAGAAAAAAAATACAAATCCACATGTAAAAACCAAACATAATAAAGTATTTAAGTAATTAATAAAAATATCGATCATTTACACACACTTATACACTAGGTGTATAAGTGCTTTAGCGGTTTTTTTAGATTTCATATTACAAATTAGCATTCATGATGTTCTCACATAACATTTATCACCATATTGTTTTAGTCAGCGAACTAGCATAATTATGTAGTTATTCTGTCATAGGCACGCGCTGTATGTAAGCTTCTTTACGTACAACGAATTAGTACTGGTCTTGATTGATTAATTGATTTTGGATCCTATAAAACCTGATGACAATTAACCAGCCAGTTCATCCAATGAAAGCCATTTTGAAAATTTTAACACCTTGCCAAATATATCTTTATAGTTAAACATTGTTAAAATTCTTAAGCATCTTTTAACAATTTTCAAGATATATATATATTTATATCTTGAAAAATTGTAAAAAGTGTAATATACATATATTACCAAATATTACCTCTTACACACATTATCTCTTTAAAATTTTCATACTAAACTAATAATAATAAAGTAATTTATCGTAATTTAAAATTAAGTCTTCCTCAAAGTCCCTCACGCACTCTCTCTCTCTCTCTCTCTCTCTTTTCTCTCTCTCTCTTTCTCCCCCTCAAACTTTCTCTCCCTCTTCCTCTCCCTCCTTCACTCTCCCTCTCTTCCCGACTTCAGCTATTAAAATCTCCAAAAGCTTTAAAAAATTTCTCGCCTAAGAGAGATGTCAAATATATTAATTTGAACCAATAGTATGCCAAGTTTCTGTTAAGTAGGAGCTCTTAAGAGGAGGAAACCATCAACAAAATTGAGTCGTTTGCACAAAATGTATTTTCTTGGGGGGAGGGGGGGGGGATTTATCTCGAGAACCCAAATTACCTTTCAAGAAGTAGAGCTTGTGGTCTCCTCACTTAGGGTGGAGCTGATACCCAGCCTACCGTGAACACCTACCTACCTACCTACCTACCTTGGTAGGGGTTCAGATCTCTCTTCCTTGCTCTGACGTAGAAACTCCTTCCGCCCCAGATTATTTCTTCACTTTTCTCAGAGCTACTAGATACCTTGCACAGAGGAATCAAATTAAAATAAAATTAATATATGTACAGAATTAAATTTATTCTGACTTGTTTATGATGATTTTTCAGTCAGTATTTCGTAAGATTTTCAGCCAGATCGCTTCGGACCTTAGCTCCTCTTTATGCGATCCGTTAGCGAATTCCAGTTGATCAGCAACCCTTTAAATATGTTTTGTACGCTGCTTTTGCTCGATTTAGCTGGTCATAGAAAGAAAACATAATTTCTCAGTTGTTTTTTGGGGGGTTTTAGTTTATTTTTAATATATTAATTTCATTACTTTCAAGCGTAAAATTTAATTTTTATTTATTTATGTGCTTCTCAGTAAAAACTGAGATATTTCATCATCAATAATTTTTTTTTTTAATTATTCTTCATTTTTAAGAAGTTTTTTTACGGATTTTATCTTTTAATATTGCAATCTAGGAATAATATCGATCTGAACTTTCACTCCAGTCAAATATGCATTTAATTTATTAATCTTATATTTTATGAATATGTTACCTGACATAGAAACAACGTCCATTAGCCGCGAATATAAATCAGGGCGAATATATTATCTATTAATACATTCTAATATATAATAGGCTGTTACAAGTATATACTTGTTAAATTTCGAATAAATGGTAATGACGACTAATTTTTTTTTGTAAAAAAAAAAAAAAAAAGGGGGGAAATAATNTATATATATAATTTTAATGAACCATTTTTAAGCAACTTGAAGGCAGGATCGGTGTAGATCTGATGAAATTATTTTTAAATTATATAAGTTACGTCATGTTACCAGCGTGAATAACTTGATTTCTCTTTTGAAAATTTACCCATAAGCTAACAGGAGAGGAGCAACGTAGTTTCTAACTTTCATCGCAATACTATAGTTTTTGGTTCACAGAATTTATAATTGTAATTAATATTTTAAATACCGATTTTTTTCGAAGTCTCTCAAGCAGTCTAAAAAGACTTTTGGGGCGTAAGAGAAAAAATAATATTTTTTTAAATCTTATTTCTTCTTGTTTTGAAACGTTACATTCCTGTGGGGTTTGCGTGATTTATTTATCGTGACGATAATATATATTACATTATTAGGAAAATAAACTATAATTGGTTTATTGTAACAGTAATTATATAATTTTTAAATATAACTAAATAAAGTAGTAATATGTATACATTTTTAGTTTAAAACACAGGTAAAAAAATAAATTTAATAGCAAATGGCATACGAAGTAGAGCTATAAAAATATGGGAAAGAATTTGTCAAACATTATTATTTAAAGAAAGAAAATAAAGCATAATATTGCTAAAAAGATATGTAAAATAAAGTTTTTGCTTTCCTTTTCTTCTAATTGTTTACATTAACAGAAGTGTTAATTAATAAATAAAATAGGGAAAATTAAATTAGGAATTATCTACTTGGTAATATTTAAAATGAACTAAATATTAATTAAATTATCCGTCTTTAGTTGTTTCACTAACATGTAACACATAAAATTTGACATTTTAATTTTTAAATTTTATGTTAGAGATATAATAATGTATTATTAGTTTTTCGTAAGTTTCATGTACTTATCGACGCTTTATTAACTTCTGAGTACATTATCCTAGAAGAGCGAAAGTTCTATGAACAAAAATATTTTTCGATAAGGTAGAATATATTTTATTTTTAAAAATAACATGATGGGCAGATACTTTTTCCTCTCACGTTGTAGTGTACGGTAAATATTTTTATATTTCGTAAGGCTGAGAGTCTAGAAGCGTGCTCAAGTTTTCATATGTGTTGTGAAAATATGTGTTTTATCATCGAATATGTTTAATTCTATCGCTTCTTTCTTGTCTTCTGAATCCGTCAGAGTTGCGTAAAAAAATAAAATTTTCCCATGATTTATTAAAAATGGGTATAGATAACAGTAAATAAAATTTGGTCATAAAAACAAAAAATTACATGAAGTTAAAGTTGTCACTTTGGATGGCTTTTGGCCAGTTGGGAGTGGTGGGATTGTGTAAAATCCTCAAAGTTGTTTTCTTACTTCATAAGGGTTTTTCTTCATTATAAATACCAAAAAGTTTATATTTTTCAGCTATAATGATATATATNAATTTTTTTTATAGCAAAAACTAAGATATTTACAATACTTCAATTTGGCTTTCCCTAAACCTTTTCAAAAAATTCTCCCACATCATCAAATTTACGAAAACAAAATTCTCACATTAAAAAATAATTTAAAAACATAGTTATTATAATAATAAGAGAGATGGGAAAGTTCAGACCTTTAATGTCCGTACATTATTATCGGTAAATCAATAGTTTAAGTTCAGTCAGAAATTAGTCTACACCGGAAGATGTCTACCATTGCAAGCCGAAATAATTTCAGTAATAATTTTTTTTTTAAATTCTGTCTTGATCTGAAGTCTTATTGTGTAAGCCGAAACTTTGCCATTAATTAATTTTATTTTTCTGCCTTGAAATGGCATTTAATGGCTTTCATTTCTAATCAATACGTTGGCCTAAAAGAATATATTGTTTTTAAATTGTACATATTAGATTTTGTTTTATTTTATGAGCAAACCTGAAATATTCATATTGCTAAGAGCTATGGGTCACTAATAATTAAGAGCAATGAGATCAATTAAATTTTATTATTTGTCCCAAATATTGTAATAAATAATAATAATACAACTTACTGTAACCAATGCCCATAATAACTAACAAATAAATAAATATAAAATATAAATTATAAATGACTTACAGCTAATAAGTTAATATGTGCAAATAAATTAAATATGCTTATTTACAGCGAGGTCTCAAGATAAGCATATTTTATAATCAGCCCGACGCTCTGAAGCACGCGATCTGCCAAGGAAACAGGCACAGACGAAGACTAACTTCTATCGAAGACTATCACTGACTCGGGGAGTCGCTGGCCAGCTGCTTGTATAACTACTTGGAAGTGATGAGACAGGCCCAGAAGGGTCTATATGGATTTCCGAGTAAACCAACCTCACTTCCAAAGAGACAAGGGAAGCAGGTGCTATCCCTCGATTGTCTCTTTCCCGAACAGGTCTGGGTTCCCCAGTCTTCAACAGTATACTCTTAAACTATCCTGTCAATTATACTTTTTATACCCGGTGGATGTGTATTTCCAACCGATGGTGTATAATATAATTATTATTCATTAAGAAAAATACTTTTTTTTCTTCATAACCGTTTCAGGAGCAAATATAAACAAAATTTATAATTTAGTTTGAAAATTTTAAAGATTATATATAGTTAATAAAAACCACACACACTATACATACACACAAAAGAAAATAACACAAGGAGTAAAATATTCGGGTATCTCTCGCGCTTCGTCGGCGAGAAATGAAGAGAGATTATCAGCTAGTATCTCTTCACTTCTCACCGACGAAGAGCATGAGATCTTCGAAAATTTTGCTCCTTGTGATTTTTTCTTTTTGTGTGTGCACGGCACTCTCTATCCCACCTGTTGTTGATTGCTTGATTGCTACATATTGCTGCCGCGAGTGTTTAATTTTCCATATATATATATATATACTTTCTATATAATATAATATTAATTAGTTTAATTAAACTTATAACATGAAGAATACCTATAGACTTATAATTCAATTATATACTCATGCATGAAAATGTTAACATTCTTTTTATCTGTGAGCATACTAATTCTACAAAATGACAATAGATAAAAATAATTAAATGACTTACTTATTTTACGTAAGTCGTCATTACGAAGATTGCAATAATATATTTGTCTATGAGTGTGCGTGTTCGCGATCCTTTGGTAGGAATAAATTATATATAATATTTAGAGATGAATTCGTTGTAATCACCTTATATTTCGTTATAAGGTGATATAAGGTAATTACAACGAATTGATCTTCTTCACTTCTAAACTCTATTCTTTCTTTTTCAATTGCGAACTTAGCTTTTCATTTTGCAATTAAAAGCTACTTGACGAATTTCGTTAAGTTAGACACTTACTAGGCCACCTAATTTTACCCCTCATTCATATGGTTCGGAATATAAGGAATTCTAAAATAAGGAATATATTACCAGAGTGGGCATAGAAGGCGAGACTATTTTCCAGTGGAGAGACCGTCCCCTATGGAGTACTGGAAGTAGCTCCAGATCCAGGCCGTCAGTCCTCTTCCAGTCTGTTCATGGGCCATCCTCGACGTAGACTCTTCAGAGGGCTCAATCTGAACTTGAATTGAGGAGAAACCTGGTATTTTCAGACGTGTAACATAAAGTCTTTATGGCGCTTCCTGAAGATAACATAGTCATCGCAATGACATGCTCACAAGCGGGGCTCAAAAATACGCCTCTTTCTCTCTCTAATTCTACATTTTCCATTTTATTAGTCCACCTCAAACCAAAACGAAAATAAGGTTTTCGCAATAGGTAAACAATCTAAAGGGTTATTGTAACTACTAATGAATATAGAACTAACCTTTTCTAATCCGTCTTCATTGGTTCCTGCAAACCATCTTCTGTTGGCGAGCGCTTTCGGACATTGTCCATCTTCTTGGCCGAATACATGTGTTCACTGTCACTGTCTGTATTCAACTGCGTTTGTATTCTTTGGGTTGGTCGGATGCGTCAGGTATAAGAGTCGTTTAGCTGTAACGGTCGCTTTGTCGGCGATAAGGTCTGTCAAACGCGTGAGTTATTAGGGTCAGTGTCCATTATTTCAGGTATTAGTTGTAGCAGGGATTATTTTTAATCTCCTTTGTTGAGATGTTCAAAGTGTTCCGAAAGTTTTTTTGATTTTTTTGTAAATGTGTTTGTGTTTGATAGTATCTGACTATGGATTTTACTGTCTCATGTCTTTTTGCACCGTTGTCGGTTTGTGTGTCGAAAGTGTGTATAGAAAGATGCAACATAAAAAACTACTACAAGTACGTAGATGACATACTTTGCATACATTCACAAGACAATGGAGAAGACATATTAACAGACCTAAACAACTTACATCTCATCATCACATACACAACGGAGAAAGAAAGCAACAAAACCATCAACTACCTCGACATAACTATTACAAGGACGGACGATAGGCTAACCTATACAGAATATACAGAAAACCGACAGCGACTGACACTACCATAGACGCAACATCAAATCACCCCACACAACACAAACTCGCAGCATTCAGACATTTAATACGACGAATGAAGACAATCCCACTCACAAAAGACAACTATGACAAAGAACTACAGACGATATAGCACTACAACGGATACAAACAAACCACTATAGACAAACTACTTACGAAATACAACAACAAAACACACACAAACAGACAACAAGAAGAACAGGCAAATCATAGATTCACAATAACATACACAGGCACTGAAACTTACAAACTCAAAAAACTATTTAGAAAAGAAGGAATGCTCACAGCATTAAAGACAGATAACACACTGAAACGCAACCTACACACGAATAACAAAAAGACTGAAACATACAATTCTAGTGGAGTATACAAACTGACATGTACATGTGAAAAAGAGTGTAGTGAACACAAAAAAAAAAGAAAAAAATTACAATGAGTAAAATTTTCGGGGATACTTCTCGCCATTCATCAGTGAGGAGTGAAGTGTGTCTACAGGGAAAAGGAATATAGCTTCTCTTCACAACTCACAGAATATATATACACACACGCACTAGCATTTCTATGGTTGTAAATAAAAAAATTAAATTCGACATTGATATTATTTTTAGTATACCGCTGGATAACTTCGTTAACAACTGAAACTGGTCAGGAGGGGAAGGGGTCTAGAAGGAAATCAAAATGGAAAAATATATTTATATTTTGATGCAAGTGATGGGGGTGCTCTTTTTTTATTATCAAATATGAGAAACATGTATCTGTATTTAGGTATTTTTATACTATTTTTTTTCTTTAAGTCAGATTATGGGGACTGTGTGGTGTAGTTGGAGTCGAAAATTTGTATTCATATAATAATTTTAATTAAAGATAAGAACAAGTGTATGGAATATAGTAGATGCCCACTTCGGCAGTACATTCACTATAATTGGACCGATGCAGAGAAGATTAGTATGGCCCCAGCTTAAGAAATACACACAAAATCCTAAAACGCAACACTTTTTTTGTGTGGAGTTCAACCAGCTTTTTCGTATCGTAATGCAAAAACTTGGTGCTTTACGAAACAAGACATTTAATTCCTACCTGTCTAGGCTCTGAGGAGCGGACAAATCCCTCTGAACTGCCACCAGCAGAGATCTGTAATATCTTGTGTCTGTGAGAAGATGGTTCTTGAGCCTCTTCCGACAAAAACAAGGCCTCTATAATTGTGTCCTTCGAACCAACAATTTTCCCCCCGAAACCCAGTAAACCTGATTATCATAATAAACGCATTATCCTATCGAACAATTAGCCTTCTTCCTTTCCTTTCCAATGTATTTTAGAAGGTTCTTCTAAAACAAATCAGTTTTTATTTCCATTCCCTGTCTATTCTACTTCCTAGCAAGTATTTCGCGTTTAGATTTAATTTTTTTTTCCATTGAGCGATTATAATTCTGTCCTGGTGCATTCATAGACGGCCCTCAAATATATGACCGAGTATGGCCTACTGGTCTATTATATAAGCTCAAGTTAATATTTTATAAACATAATTTACCTAATATTTAAATCCTACATTTCCAAAATTTATATTACTCCGAACAAATCACTGTGATAATGGGCGTTCCACATGACTTTGTGCTTGGACCTATCCTCAATAGACCTCTTAGCCCTTTTTGTTGATGACAAAGCTCTCTTCTCATCCTGATGCCAAAACCGCTTTCCTAATTCTACAAAACCATCTTGATACTATTTCATGGAACAAATAAAGGATCTAAATAAATGATTTGAAATGAGTTCAGGTAAATCGTTACGTAAAATAACATCCCTTTATTTCTTTCCGAGTTAGGCTTAGGCTAGGCATGCTTTCGACCTAAATTTACTAGGGCGAACATATTACAATCAAGCAAAAAGAACACAACGGAGGCCAAGGACTCTTATACAGACTTATATATAGGTGATCACAGTTTACAATAGAGATCAAAATGACTTCTACAAGTCCATAATACGACCAATCTGGACCTAAGGTGCAGAACTCACGGGTTCCGCTAAGCCTTCCAATATCCAACTAATACAATCCTCTCAGTTTAAAGTCCTAAGAATAATTGAAAGTTCTCCATATTATGTCTCTCCTCTCCAATCTATCCTTCATCAAGATTTTAAAACCCCCAAAGATCTCATCTACCTGTCCATGTTCTCATCACCTCCCACTTTCCAGTCTTCCACTGGAAACTTCGATTTAATCCCAATCTGTAGGCCCAATCCCCGACTCCAATCCTTACAATCCTCACCGCCGACTAAAACGGCCATTTTTTTATTTTAAGTCACAGCTAATAAAATAGCATAGTTATTAAATTACAAAATAGCTTACTTTACAGAATGTAATAAATAAATACATATTAAAAAAATAATATAATTCAATTAATAACGATTATATCTAAGATGGATAAGTACTTCCCCACTCTTCCTTTTAAGTCGGTGTAGAACCAAGTTTACTATTTTTTTTTATGCTTCTTGCTCTATCCGGCTCTACAATTCGTTATTTATTTTCATTTATATCCGTCTTAATGAAATGTGGGAACTATGTTCTGTTTATACGCAGCTCTCGCTCTTGCTTGTCAAAATACAAAAAAGGGTTTACCAAAAATTTGAGAAAGAGTCTTTGTAATATCACTTGAGCAGTAACGACCTCATTGGCGATGAGCTGTAGGCCTTTGATACTGAACGATGAATGACGTCCTTCATCCGTCTTTGGTACTTGGTTAATTGTTTGGAGTACAACTGACTGTTATCATACCCCATCGGGTAGCAGTTGTGCGGAGGTCACAAAGCAGCTTAAAGTAGACTAAGCTGCTTTAAATTCTCTTGCATACATTCATACTTTTGATATCACATAACATTATGGCAATTCTATATTATAATATTGTCAATTATTATTGTATTCTCATGACATTGTATTTCTACAGCCCTGAAGATGGCCTACAATGCAGGCCGAAACGTTGGCAGATAATCTTTTATTAAAAAATACATTTTTTTTAATTTGTATTTTTTTGGATCTACCTTGAGAATCCCAACTAAAATCATCTAATAATAACTACGGTAAAAAAAAAAAAAAAAAAAAAAACTCTCCATTTGAACTAAGATACACCGTTTGCGGGAGAAGCACGGATACACACGCATACAACTCCTACCCACAATATTCACTCTGCCAATTCAGAGGAAAATGACGGAAAGCTTTAATTCAGTTAATACTTGCAATTTTTTTTTCTGAGGGAATGACTCGTAAACGGTAATGAGTTTTTCTTTTCATTTTTCATTTTTACATAGAAAAGATAACTTAGTTAAATAAAACTTAACTAATACTTAACATACATTGTACTTAAGTAGAGTAGTTACATTCTTAAGTACCTTTCTTTAATATGCTTTCACTTAAAAATTTTTTATGTAAAATATCTCATTAAATATGCTCTTAAGTAGAAACGTCATAGACTCTTCTTTGGGGCTCATCTTGTTGCGAAGGTTGTTTTTATTTAGAGGAGGGATTCTTTTCAGCCCTGAAGAAGCGATCACAGGATGTGCGAAAGCTTGGCAAAAGACACTTTTTCTGCACGGTCAAGTCCGGGACCATAATCTACGAAAGAATAAAGTATCTCCTTGTTTTCATACGACTCCTCACTAATGCATATGTCATCGGATATATTCATCCTCATTTGGATATTATACTCATCTCCATTTCACTACGGCATCCGACACTCGCTCGATAATTTAACATCGTTGTACAGGAATATTATAATAGTTTGTGACGTAGATTAGAACTGTTGCCGTCTACTCGAAGCTCCTTGGCTAAATAACAATATCTATCGCGGGTAGGTATCTTCCCTTTGCTGTTATAGAACATCTCAAACTCTCCAACTTCTATTTCAAACAGTTGAGCAGCAGTCGTGGTAATGTTAAACAACCTATTAAACTCCTATATTGAAAATAGGAGTCGAGTTTTCTCACTTGAAATAGTTTGTGAAGAGGATATTTTCGAGTATCTCTCGAGATACACATTTAGGAACTATTCGTCCGTTTCCAAATCTCCAAAAATGCCTTGTATAATAAGGATCGTATTTTTATGGTATCCAAGATCCTAGGTAATTAAAATTATAAATTAAATCATAGACTAAAAAGCTTCGAAAAACCTGGTACAGTATTCAATCTGCTAGGAGATATTCGGAAGTAGAAGCGAGATTGATATTATTCCATTTTATTACTTTTTTAAAGAATTATTTTCCCTGTTCAGAGATTTCGTTTTTCGTTTGTTTGTTTTTTTTAAGAGAAAAGAAACTGTAGATTATCGTTGAAAAATATAACAAGGAGACCATGATACACAAACAGGAGTCGATTAAAAAAATTGCATTTGTCTAACCCTAAATAATTACAAGCCCAACAAAGAATTATTATTTTAGTTTTATTACCGCAAAAATAACAAAAGATCTATTCATTTAGCAGTCAGAGCATCATAGAAGATATGGCAAGAGAAGAAATAAGTGAAACTCAAATTATATGAATAAAAGCATAAATAATAACAAAACTCCCCAAGTCAATAAAAAAGCAATAAAATAGATTTATATCTATAAAATTAAGTTGTTGTTTATTATCCCAAGTAAATTTTAAACAATTAATTAGAAGGAATAGAATAAAAAAATCTGTCTGTACCAGCCAGGACTCGAACCTGGATCTAAAAAATGGCACATGGAGCCTATAAAGGATTAAAAGAGGCATAAGGTGAGATGTAAAGGCTAGCTGCCGATAGAAAAAGGGAAGGGAAAAGACGAAGAAAATTACATTTATTAGGTGTTGCTGAAAAAATGGAGGACTTATTCGTGAATCAACTTAGTTGGAGGTAGTGGAGATCGGTTTTTGATAATTTTATATTTGACTCAGAAGGGAAGAAGAGGATATATCTTAAGGTGTGTATATTGGCAGGAGATTTGTTATAAATTCGTATAGGCTTCATTGATGACTGCTATTATGTATGTATGTATGTATGTATATATATATTCTACTCAGTCGATGGAAAATATATGTGTGTGTGTGTTTATGTATATACTTCATTTTAAGGTTGTCGGTCTTTGGTAGGACAAAATATATCAATTAACTTTTGCCAACGTTCTAGGAAAATATATATTTCTTTGATCAGACTCTGTTTAAATTATCATACAATAATGAAAGTTAACTAAATCAAACTGAAGCCTGTTATTTAAATAAAAATTGTTATTTAGTTACTATTCGGGAGCTTTATAAATAATCACATTTAAAAACAATAAATAATCAATGATTCAATTCAAACCCTTACTGATAAATACTTAATGGTAAATAATTAAATATGTACAGAATAATATAATTCTGTAAGCATAAATGTCTGGACTGAATTTTATGCTTCCCATTCAGAGGCTGTAAAGCACTCCGCGTGAACCCATATCTCCTTATCAGATATCTAATGTATGCTAATTACGCGCGTCATTTACTATGTTTCTTGCAATCTCCTGGTTGTAGTGTTTAGAGAATCCCTCGAATTACAAATCCAACACTCTACGCATTAATCTTGTACTTATATCTATATGTGCACACTCTTCCTGGTTCATATTATACAATTTGATGTCTATGTTTTCATTTTCCATTTTGTGATAGAATTCTCATCTTCTTTCCTATTCATCATCGAATCCTGAAAAACCGTTTTTCTATCCTTTTCCGTTTCCTCAACAAACTCTATATCATACCTACCAGTAGGTCTCCTATGACATCAGCATTACAGGATCCCCCCTTGAGAGTAGTATATGTGTCTATCGTATACAATTTTAAACGGACCACATTTTCAGTCACAGAACTGCAGTATAATTAAATGCCCGAATTATCACATCAAAGGTATCGTCATAGGATGGGATTTACTTTAGTTACCTCACTGGAAATCAGCTGAAACGTCCTGTGGTCTGACAATGTTGTGTCCCTTACTCCAAGTTCCTTCCTTTATTTTCTTCCTTCAGGATATTTGTGTCCTTTTGGCTCACTGATAAGTCTTCTATTCAATCTGAGACAGGCTTTCTTGTCTTATGGAAATAGGTTTACCGAAAAATAAATTTTTCTCTCGAAAAAACGGAAGTCTAACACAAGTACTCCTTTAGGTGGGAGTAAACAAACCTTCGCTTGTACACTAGCGCCATGATTATTGGGTCCCCGGGTAGGGAATTTTTGAACTAAATAGTTCAGGGAAGAGTAAAGAAATAGAAATTCGAATCCAGGATCTAACATGCAAGCGAATCTAGCATGCTAACTAATACACCTTAGAAACCCTTTTACGTATGTGTGTGTATACATGTATATACAGAAATATTATTAATATATTTCCAAAAGGTCATTATTCTATTTATTATAATACTTCCTTTACAGCTCATCTTACATATTTATGACTGATACCTTTTCTTGAACGGAAATTTTAGTGTGTTGAATCCAATTGTTCTTCTAAAAAGAATTTTTCAAAGGTTCATTTTGACAGCATCCTCATTGTAGTCAGACAGCCATCTTAATTAACGTTCATTATAGCCTTTCAATATTGAAATTTTACTTTTCTTTTCATTAATTACATAAAAGTATTTTCTGTCATGATTTATTTTATGAAAAGTTTCCTACTGATGTTCAAAATTTTTTAATCATCAAAGAAAATTCAGCTATTCATTAAATTCTATTGGCTTTATATCTTTTAATTAATTTATTTAAAAATATAGTAATTTGATGAATATTTACTTATATTTCCTATAAGATACTTTCTGTAAAGTATTTTTTTTATTATCGAGATACACATTTAGGAACTATTCGTCCGTTTCCAAATCTCCAAAAATGCCTTGAATAATGAGGATCGTATTTTTATGGTATCCAAGATCCTAGGTAATTAAAATTATAAATTAAATCANATTTTTACCTGAACATTTTATGATAATGTATAAATAATCTTAGGAATACCCATTATTTTTATTATTTTGTATGAAAACATATTACACTTATTATATTAGAAAACCGGTGCTCCGTTGGTAATAAATAAGTTGATAGGTTGCATTTTCTCATCTAACCTTTCTTACGTACACATATGCGCACGTTTGGATCCACAGTAGGGTATCTCATCTAAAAGCAAGCTGGTCGATTTTTCTTCTTCCAAATTCTGCTAACCTTAGAGTGCTTTGTTTTCCCTTTTCCAGCAGGGATTCACTAACGAATCTCATATAGTTATATAACAGGTGGGAGATTCGATCACTTTTCTTCCAATTTTCGATCGATTCTCCCACCTGTTCTTTATTATTATGTATATCGTAGCCGCGAGTGGTTCATTTTCCATATATATACACACAAAGACGGGTTTTGATATACTTTTTTTTGACATGGTTCTATGAGCGTATGTGAATAAATAGGTCTAGTATAAAAATGTTTATTGATGTTCACGTAGGGTTTCACTGTCTACAAAAATATTAATAAACGCTTCTTCCGGGCTGTAACATACAGTAAAATTAACTTTTGCTGAGCATTCGGTGATAATGTGATGGTTTCTTGGCTGGTAGCAGAATGAGAGGAATGAGAGTAAATACATTATATATAATTGTAAAGCAATGAAAGTTATCAGAAAGAGAAATTTGTTCAGAAATTTTTCTAGTTTTGAATACATTTTTTTTTTACATTGACCTGTAAAGTATTAAACTGGTGCCTTCATCGGAAAAAAGCAAATGATATGTGGTGAATTTTGTTGAAAATATCTTGGGATTTTAGTATTTTTTTTGTTTTAGTGATTGGTTCATTGGATTTTATATTTACCAATAATTACTTTTCTTTAAATGTCAAACTAAAAAAAAAAAAAATGTTCAATTTTGATGACATGTAGATAAAGATAATTTTCTTAGCTTATTTCATTATTAACTTCTATCTTGTTTATTTTTCTAAAAATTAAAAATAAATAATATGAGAAATAGATACATAAATAGGCTTATTAACTGGTTGAAAATAAACTCTTACAGAATAATTTTCAAGGTTTTTTGTTCGTCTTTCGGATTCAACGTTCTTTGATGAGTGAAAATTAATTTGGGTTCGGCATATAATTTTTTTTTCATTGATAACAATAGTTAATTTTTTAATACTTAGTATTAGTTACAAAAGAAATATTAAGTAAGAAAAGTAAGGGTTTTTTAATGAATACAGAATTTCATTAGATTAAATTTAGACAAAATCTAGGGCCAACCAAAGAGAAAATATTAGGAAGAAGCAAACGGGTAACTCATCAAAAACACAACACATTTATAGGAATGATTCATACGTTTAGAAGTATGCATCTTAGCAGAACCATAAAGAATTTCAGAGAATGATAAAAAAGTAAAAATAATATATGAAAATATATTTGAATCATTAAAGTATTTTGAAAGATTAGTTGTGGAATGAGCTATTGTCTATAACATTTGCTATTTCATCTTTCTTTGTAATGTTGTCTCAGAAATCTGAATTTAACTAAATAAAGTTTATATATATATATGTTCTAATGTATAAGAACATATATCATATATTCTTTCAGGCTCAGATCTTAGGCGCTTTGGAATTTACTAAAACTGGGATGTAAGTTCTGTGGGTGGAGTCAATGAGCCTGAAGTTATTCAGTTATTACTCAAGATATTGAAAGAATATTTAATGTGGAACTAAACGGAAGATCGGTCTTAATTTATGCAAATGTATTTTTTTTATTATATTATTCCATCAGAAAAAAAACAAAAATCCTTTTACTAGCAATTATTCTGAAAACAGATGATAAAATATTATTCCTGTATCACACATACAAACCCTACATATAATATATAGTAGTGTGTGTCTGTGTGTTTTATAAGTAGAGTTTATGAGAGCAAAGATTTTAATTTTGTGAATTTGTTGATGGAAATCGACAAACTAATGTTAATGGACTGTTTATTTCCAAAACATTATCGTAGTTAGTGGGTTGAAATTAGACTGCATATTACTAAATAAACAGACCAGATAGATAATTTCTCTGTATCGGTTTTCTCTATACTCATGTAGATCTAGAACATAATTTACATAATTGAATAACTAGGATGTAGAAATGTTTTTTAGTATAATCCAGGCTTAACTCATAAAAATATTGAGCTTAACCAAAAGAGAAGGCTAGAAGGCTAAATATGTGGCTCTGCCTCGATGAAAATATAAATACTTACTATAATAGCAAAAATGTAAGCTCCAAAATGTTTGAGAATACAAAGTTGGAAACATGACGCGATTTTTGTGACTTCAGGGTTAAGACTAATCCGTGAAATCTCATTTTTGAGTTGTCTGCAGGTAAAGTAGGGTCTTAAATAAGTATGCAATGTGAAAATAGATAATGTTGAATAAATTTCGAAATTGGAAAAAACCATAGAGGCATGAATGGCTTCAATTTTTCTATTGTGACCCCCCCCCCCCCATTAAAGATAATTTAAGTTCAAATTACGATTTTTGAGACATAATGCATGGGTGGCGTGACTTACCATTTACCGGAGAAATAAATTTTCAACAATTTTAAGTGTAAGGTTAATTAGGGAATTTATAATGGAATGATGAAAAATTATCTAAACTGGACAAGTGATAGTCGATAAAATATAATAAATCTCTATATCGATAAAAAAATAACCCTCATCGTCAGAAATATGAGACTCGAACGGATGTCCTGGAGTACTAAGGCGTTCATTTGTTCAGTAGGCTATGTTATGCTACAACTTAACTTAAGGTTGGATATAACATGAGATAACTACTTTAAAATTTTATTTATAATTAACAGGATTCATATTACGAATTTATTACATTGGTGTGATTCAACATACTTAAACGAGGAGTATAGCCTACACTGTTTCTTTTCAAGATGTGTGTGATAATCTGTTGAATTTTACAGTAATTTGAACCAAATAACATGTAAAAAAAGCCACAAATTGAATTCAGCTGTTTTTTATTTATTGTTCTAATTGTATTGTTTTATATTCCTTTAAAGGAAAGTAGTGTTAATAATATATTCATATATACCAATGTGATTGGAAATGTTAACTACGGTGAGAGGTAATTACTTTAAAATCTGTACGCTTTAACTTTAATCACTTACCAGGTCAGCGAATCACCGTTATTTAACGTATATGCAAGATGGTATTACATACACATAAGCAAGAGGGTTAATTTTCAAACGCAAACTTCAGTAATTTTCACGTTCAGATATGACAGCTTTGGAACTCTGTAGGAGATGCCCCTTCGCTTTGGCACTTATTTGTTATGCAAACTTACATAATTTTCTCAAGTTGATTTCCTTGCGTGTTTGCATAATTTATGAGAATTCATAATAAACCTTTAAGTAGGAGTGTTAATCTAGTAATAGTTCTTTAATTAATTAATTTGTTTTCATCAATTTTCTATAAGTTTTTTAATAACAAATAAACTCTTATACCAAAAAAATATATATTACAGTCAAATCATCTAATGCTATATTCGTATTTGAGTGTGTGAGAGAAATTATTTTCGGTATGACTGATTCACCAAAAAGAGATTTTTTGCAGAAATATATACACTGGGTAAAAAAAGTCTGGACACACTTACTTTTAAAACTTGCTACATTTTAAAATTGTCAAAAATACTATAGATTCTTTATTAAAACTATTCTTATAATACTCTAGAAATATAATTATTATACTCTAGGCAGACTAAACTTTTCTTGTATATACTAATATAGCATTGAATTATAGGAATATAATCAACGGCTATCCGTGAAATAATTGTTTAATCCAGCAGATCTCGTAGTGTGCGTCCACCCAAAATAAATAGGCATCTCATAAGAGAAATTTTGAAAACTGTCCATGACAAGCCATGTACTCAAGCTCAGACAATCGCTACAAATTTGTCACGTGACTATGGATTAACAGTTGTGCCGAACAAGTTTCCGGAAAGTGGTATTTTCTGCCGTACTCCTGGAAGGAAGCCGCGCATCAGTAACTTAAATCTTAAATGCCGTTTGGAATTTGCAAAAGAATATGTGCAAAAGCCTTAATCGTTCTGTAAATCCGTTATTTTCTCAGATGAAAGCCGGTTTAACCTATTTAAGTCAGATAGACGACAAAAAGTGTGGCGTAAAGCTAACGAAGCGATAGAAACAAAAGACTTGAGAACCACATTCAAACATGGTCTGGGGTATAAGAGAGCAAAGGGAGTTGGCGCCTTGCATGTTATAAATGGAATGATGGACCGACATGTCTACATTGACATTCTTACAAGTAATTAGCGAGCAAGTGCCAATAAATTGAGTCTTGGTAGTTCTTTCGTCTTCCAGCAGGATAACGACCCGAAGCATACAGCTATGAGAACAAAGGAATGGCTATTGTATAACGCACCCAGGCAGCTCAAGACACCTCCTCAGTCACCAGACCTTAACCCCATCGAGTATTCATGGGATGAACTTTACCGACGAGTAAAAGCAAGAGGACTAACTAACAAAGATGGACTGAAAACAGCTTTACTGGAAGATTGGGAGCGGATTCCAACAGAAGTTACAGACAATCTGGTCAAATCGATGAAAAAGCGATTATTGAAAGTGATTAGGAATAAAGTAGGTCCCACTAGCTTCTAACAGTAAGTTAGTAGTGAGTTATAAGTGAGTTAATTTATGTTTGTACAAGTAAGCTGCCACCGTTTCAAGACTTTTTTTTTATATGTTTTTGTTGTTACGTTTTTATTGCTTATTTTTGCCTATCATCATAGTTGGATTTTGTTCAAATAAACGTTTATTGCTTATTGAGTAATATAAGACTAGTTATTATCATTATGGGAAATATCCTATTTCAGTTAGGCTGAGCATTAAGTGCATAAGATAGATAGTGTTTCCAGACATTTTTTGCCCAGTGTAGAAAGAATAAAAATATACAAAAAGTATCTTTAAATTTATATAAACTTATACAAATAAAATATGAAAAATCATTTTCAAAATTAATAAATAATTCTCACATTTGATAATGTCTTTCTTTGAATATATATATATTTTTTAAATTTCTTTTAGGACTTTGTAAGGTAAGTGATTAACAGTTTGTCTCAGCCTTTAATATAGAGATCCAGTATCAAACGCTATACGTCCCTTCTAAACCGTCCACAGGCACATTTAATAAATCTTGCATGCCATGTATCTGTTTGCTTGGAGATGTGTATTGCTGCTAGGTGACAATTTTCAACATAGAGGAAAACTCTACCCTTCTTCAAAGTACTTACTTAATATAACTGTAAAACTGCTGTGCAGACTTAATAATACTTAATGAAATACATACCTCTCTTTAAATATAAGGTTGCCTTGTAAATACATAATAAATTAGTATAACATTAATTAAATTCTGCATTTACTTTTTAATAGAAGAAATCGTATATTTTCACAGAAATGATGTAGAAGACGGAAAATATGAAAGAAAATACGTTTTTCCTCTTCTGCCTCTTCCTCTGAAGGGCTCTTGTAAGAGGAAAACAAACGGTTCGTTATCCACTGAACTAAACAGCTGGTAAATATCGCCTACACTCCTTCCGTTCTATTTTTTCTGGGATACGAAGAGATTGGATTCGGCTGGCTTTATGTACGACGAGTTCTTTCCGGGTAACTGTTAGAGCTACCCCCAGGAACCGATGGTAACTTGAGTCAGCGTTAGTTTCAGTCGACTATGTGCAATGTAATTTTTGTTTTTGGTAGCTCTAAAGAACCCCCCCCCCCCTCACCATCCCGTAACTTCCTTGATTACAAAATTTCTCAAAACTCCCTGCTTCCCTACAACCACTGTTATTTCTGATTTATAAACTATATTCAAGTAATGTAAAATAAAAATGATAATACTCGGCGTTTGGGAATCAATAAATATTTCGAGCACTTTCTCTATCTTTATTTAAAAATTATTATTCTTTATGGAGAGAGTTTAGTCAGTGGTTCACTCTCGGGGGATGAAGAATTAAAAACTGATTTGTTATCAAAAACTATTTTTTCATTTTTTGCCAGCGTTTTGGCCTAAACAGACCGCCATCAGAGCAAATAGGGTGATGGGAAAGAGAGAGAGACTCCTGCTCTATGGTAACTAAGTCATGACTGATACATTCATGACTGATTCATTCATCGGTCGTGATTTAGTTACCGTTGAACAGGAGTCTCTCACTCCCCATCACCCCGTTTGCCCTGATGAAATTCTGCAATTTTAACCAAAACATCGGATAAAATAAAAGAAAAACTATTTTTTCTTTACAAATCAGTTTTGAATTCTTCAGCTCCCAGGACAGAATCCTTGACTGACCTCTCCTCATAAAGTTTGACGGTCAACTGGTTTCCTCCAAATATACTTCATCTATTGTAGTGATTGCCGCCTGGGAGTCGAGGAGAGGTTGGAGTAAGTGAAGTTGTCATCAGTCTTATTCAAGCCCTTTTTTAATTAAACATGGGAACTCTAAAGTTTTGCTTTTAACAGTATTTTCCTCTCTTACCCACACTAACACTAACGTTATCGTGGCATCCCACGCAGGGTCCATACACCCCTGTCCCCCACAACCCACACCCTAGCCTTCCTATTGATTTCGCTCTTACTCGTGGAGAGTCCCACTTTTTTTAATTTATTGTAAAAAGAAAAAAAAACTACTGTAGATTGCCTTAGTCCTCTGGTAGCTTTCGTAGTATCGTTTAATTCTGCAAATTGTTTAGTACTCGAGTTCTAATCTATTGAAATACAAATAATTAAATGGTTTAGATGTGTTTTAGTAAATAAATATGAGCCATATATTTTTTCTCAAATATTTAAAATATTGTTAACACATCTACTATTGAATATTAGTGGGTTATAAATTCTCATAAGAATGCTAAAATAATGAGATGTACTCAAAACTATGCGTTTAAATTATGAAAGACTAATCGCCCAGTTATATTACAATTGTATCTTTATGGAAATGTCGATGAGAGTATCTCTAATAGACAAATAAAAATACAAATTAAATCCGTTCTGCAACTGGTCGGAAATGTTACAAATGTGTATATTCTTGACCCACAAGATATCCGATTAGGGTAATCTTGAGAATTATAACAAACTAAGAAAACGGATCTTTAAAAAGAACAATACAAATACGCCAGACTATGCTAATATATATAATAAAGTATCCTTGTTTACTCACAGCAAAAAACTTAATTTTCCTAAGATATCACCTGATGATATAATAATTAATTTCAGAAATTATGCGTTATTATGGTGTATTCGAATTGAATAGGGGAAAAACTGAAGTTTTTTTAGACTTCCTTGACTAATATTATATTATATTGAATTCGATAGCTATTGGGATTCTCTCTCTCTCTCTCTCTCTCTCTCTCTCTCTCTCTCTCTCTCTCTCTCTCTCT
>KZ808945.1:48170-68205 GCA_000696205.2 Oncopeltus fasciatus
ACTACCATAGATAAATGTAATATTCTTTGTTAAGCTTTTAAAAAAAAAAAGAAAAAAGAAACTCAATTCTTTATTGACTATTTTATATATATATATTTGTTACTAAATTATTACGGACCAGATTCTCCAGTGTTTGAGAATAAATTTTAGCAAATTGCTATTGGGGAAGGCTGCTAATTAATTAGCAGATTGGTACGGTTTCATGGTGTGATGTTTATTCATGTTGTAAACTTAGAAAAATAATTATTTGTAAGAATATTGATGATATTTAAATAAAAGCATTAAGTTATTATGAATCAAAATTTCATTAATTTTTGGAAGCCATCACTGTAAAGTTATCAGCAGATCGGAATTCATATTTAGTTTTGTATTTCTGTAGACAGGACCTAACATATGCTATTAAGTATATGAATGAGAACCACTATCTGTGGTTAGTTGAATTTGAGGGGGATGATTGTTAAAACTCCTTCCAGGGGGGGTTACCACGAGCCGTTCCGGCGCTCTGAGAACTTTCCTACTGAAGACTTTCACCCCTTCTACTTCCTGACTACGCCAACGCGATCTCGTATCTCCCCACCCACCGGGGCCGAGATATCGCACACTTTCCAAGAGCGACATATATCTCAAGGGCCGGCGAGTTCAGTTCTACCAGGCTTCAGCGAGCCCTGGATCGGTCGTATTCATTTGGCAAGTAGTGACGCTTTTGAATAGGCGAATTTGGGAGTTTCTGTTGGATTCAATCTGAGCAAAGCGAATTAATCTAAAGGGTTATTATGACTACCAATGAATATAGAACTATCATACCTTCTATTATCCGTCTTCATTGGTTTCTGGAAGATGGTTTGCAGAAACCAATGAAGACGGATAATAGAAGGTATGATAAAGCGAATTAATTTCACCCTGCAATACAATTTTTGAGCGAAAATTCATCTACCGTACTTTAGAAGTTCTCCACTTTCTCGTTCAGTTTTATCAGGAACTTTTATACGCGTACTACATTTTATTGTGAGGAACTAAAACATAAAATATGGATCTGATCTTAGCAATAGTTTGACTAAAAACTGAATTCTCTAGAATAGAATTTATAATAGAAATTATTTTCCTAAATTAAAAAGCTTTTTTTTTGTTTGTTTTACTGTTCTTTTTCTTTAATTATTGCAGGATATAAATGCTACTATATATGTATATATATATATATATATATATATATATTCGTCAGCTACTGATTAGCCAGGGCTTATAGATCGGGATAAGGGTAGTAGGCCCAGAAAATGAGATAATTTAGAGAAACGATTAACCTACTTTGTAGTGGTGACGTCACGAAAATGTAGTGGGGGGGTCCCAAAGAAAATGAGCTTCATCTTGAGTTTACTTGGCAAACATGAGAAGCGGGAAGCAATCCCAGCCCCCTTTGAAGGAAATTTTGGGAGAGGACGGATCAGATCACTGGGGACAGGGAAAAGGGGAGAGAGAATAAAATTCATTAAATGCCCAGAGTTTTATAATAAAAGTCTGCCACGCATGAGCTACGCATCTTTACAAATCAAATGTAAAATTACGCAATTTTAGAAGATTCCCCATTTTCTTTTCATCAATGACAGACTTAAATAAGAGTAAATGAGGGATTTAATTCACATGTTGAAGAGATCATTGAGTGTAAAATGGTGTACAAATATGTAGCGCTATGAGCAAAAATGGTATTACCATTCAGCTGTTTATTTTGGCAGCAGTACTTAGAGACTGTACTTGCAATGTACTTGTCAAAATTTTACAGAAGACAAGCGTTATTAGAATTAGAATTGCTAATCTTCCAATATAAAGCCTATATACCGAATTCCTTTTTAATTTTTTTAAAAAAATGGGGAAGTTTATGAAAGAAAAATAGAACTTAAAATCAGTAAGTGCTACGCTCTCCAGCTTCCATTTTTATCGACATGGCCCAACTTAATAATAATTTATTTTTCGTACAATATAAGTGTAAATAAAAATAAATAAAACCCGTATGGATTATTAGTAGAAGTATTTTAGTTGGGGTTCGGTCAAGGTTGATCCAAAAAAAATAGCAATTTTAAATACTTGTTAAAAAAATTTGGCCTACATTGTATACAATGTATATAAAGTAATCTGGCTTACATACAATGTAAACTCGTGACAGATCTGCTGCTCTATGTAACCTTCTGAAAGTGCTTACTCGTGTAATTTTAATTATATTTTCGCCATTGTGTTGTCATAAATATATGTTTGAAAATGCAATCAAACAATTAGGCATTACAATTTTAGGGCTTTTTAAAAAAAATTTTTGTCAATGAGTGTTGTAAATTTTTGTTATATTTTGTATTATATTTATATGAAAAGTTTTTGCCTCCTAAGCAGGTGAGGGTCCCCTCATACATTTAGAACATATGCTAGCGGATTATATCTAGTGTTAGTCTCTTGAACTCTATCGATTTTGTAATTATCGGAGTAATCTGAGATCGACTTCTAATTACGAAATCTTGGACCTACTTAAATGTCTTCCCCCCTCACTCTCTTCCTTTGTCTCATCTCTTTTTCTCTAACTCTCACTTCCTCACTCTTTCTCGTTGTCTATCTCATTTGCATTTCCTCATTTTTACAGTAATTCTTTAATGAAAAAAGTTGTAATTGTTTTATTCTAAGTATTATTAAATAACTTGTAGACTATAAATATACTTATTGTTACGCCCATCTTCTACATTTACCAAGCCGAACTCAACATTACGGATGTGTATTACATGTTTTAGTAGTACATAAAAAAATAAAAAATGTGCCTATTGCGTAGAGAGAATGTATGCAGCCGTTTTACTTTTACCCAAGGGCGTGTTTGTCCTTAAATTGTCCACTAACTCTCAACCGAATGGTCGAAAGGACTTCTGTATTTTAGCCCTGACGTCATGCCCGCCTTCAGCGTTAAATAGTTGATGAATCCCGGTCGGAATTGGTGGGCTAGCGGGAAGCAAATTTCCAAGGAATGAAGCTATTAAGAATTTTTAGTGCAAGGGAACAGAATAAAAAAATCTAGTCTAAGATGATTTTAGTTGGGGTTCGGTCAAGGTAGATCCAAAAAACACAAATTTAAAAAATGTATTTTTTAATAAAGGATTATCTGCCAATGTTTCGGCTTACATTGTTAGTCATCTTCAGGGCTGGAGAAATACAATGTCATGAAAATGCAAGNCAGGGCTGGTGAAATACAATGTCATGAAAATGCAATAATAATTGAGTATAATAGATAATAGCAATAATATAATGTGATATCAAGAGTATGAATGTAGAAAGCTATGTAAGGAAATGTAAACACTCCCTGACAAAAAAAAAAAAAACATTTATGAAGCTAGTAAGGTTTTTTTCATGACATATTTTTTTAAATATTTTTTTTTTCATTCTACCTACTTGATGCCATATTTGATAGTCAAATATATATACTTTTTATGTGCAAAACTAAACTAAAAAAATGAAGAGCAAATCGGACAAAACAAAAGGGGTTGTTTAAATTTAATGGAAATTTAGTCGGCGGTATTTTTTTTTAATTTCAAATACTGAACCTCATTTTAGGAGTGAAATAGCAAAATAAAAATAAAAAATAAATAAATAAAAAAAGTATGCATGAACTGTAAATTTTTAGCTGTACGGCCTAGAACACCACAATATGGATGTCTAATTTGTGGATGACATTAAGCGTGTCATATAGCTTTTAAATATAAATTAAAGGCTGATGTATAAATTGGAATGAGAAATTAATTGAAATGTGTGTGCGTATAAAAAATTTTTTGTGGTGGGCGCAATATTTTGTCAGAGTAATGTAACTCAACACAAATAAATAATATGTCCAGAAAAATGTATTAATGAAGGGTATAGTAAATTTTAATATTACGGCCTAGAAGTTGCAATTAGTTGTGTTTGAATGAAATTTGGCGTATCGCCAAAATAAGGTGAATTCGTTATTGTCAAAAATCGGATAAATATGAGTGAGAATTACTTGAAATATCAATTATCTCTAATGAATGTTTTATTTCTTCAGCATGTGTTATATTGGTTTAGAGCAATGAAAGAATTCGGATTTATTTATTGCAAAATATACATTCAATAAGTGTAGTGGATATCATGTTATATAATGTTCAAATACAAATATTTATCGACTAAGACGTTTAGGTATATCATATCATGTATCTTATCAATAAGATACTGAAATAAATATTCACTTTAACTTCTCCTGCATAAAAAAACATCTTCCAAATGAAGTGTGATATCTGAGTGGGATTTTGAGATCTATGAGCTTTCAAGGGAGAAACGAAAGGAGTCCCAGTGGCCTATGTAAGAAGTATTTTTTGTCGTACTACTGGAGGTTTCAATGCAGAAGCTCAGGAAGAAGAGGAGACCGACCCTTCAAGAAGTAGAGGAGAGCGATCGTGCCAGCAGAAATCCTGCAAGAACCAGAGATTTCAAGGTACCAAGAGCACTGGAGGATTTTGGTGGAGCAGATATCCATCGAGTAAGATTAGATAACAGTCTTGCCTAGGCTGGGGATTCTGAAGATAGTTAAGAATGTAACTTAGGAGGATTGGGTGGGCCTCTCAATTGGGAAACGAAATTCCTTTTCGTTCAAAGTTCCTTTCAGATATCGATGGTTGAGTTCATTAATGTCCAAAACCAAATATAGAGAGACCGAAAAAATCAATTACATTTATCAATATGGAATTGATTTTTGATTATCATATATAGACATGTTTTTATATTATTCTGTATGTTTCTCTTTCATATTCAGCCCTAATGAAGGCCTAAACGTTGGCTAAAATAAAAATGTTTTTGGTTACAAATAAGTTTTTTATTGTTCAACTACCATGTCCGAATTCCCGACCATCCTCACTTCACAATTACATATATATTTTTTCTGAAATTCGCTATACTAGGAAAAATTGGAAAATAGTTATGTTTAATTTTTCTTTGAAATGTCAGGTCTTATAAAGGGTTCACTTGAGTTTGAAATAGTTTAGGTTCCTTGGAAAACTATGTACCTCAAGTTTTGATATTTGCAGGTTCTCGCTGCATTCCTCAAATCAAATTCGCCTGAAAATTTTTATTATGGCAATAACTTTTTTTTTTTGATAAATTTATTTTTCCAAAAAAACTGTATCACTTAGAGCAACTGTATTAGAAACTAGTAAAAACTGAACTGAAGATAATGTTTCCATAAAAGTCCTCCATGATAATTCACGCTGGAGTTTTGTGTTATCCCACGAGACAACAGATGCAATTGTTGCTATTGTTGAATTGCCAGGATCGCTCGATTGCTAAACACATTCGCCTACGCCGAATAGTCCAATTTCTGCACAATTGTCCTTATCTTCCCCTGGGACTGAATGGATGAAGCCTAGCAATCCCAAAGACAATGGAGGATGAATTGGGTAGAAATCAAAGCCGAACTTCCATCAGACATCAGTCTTACAATTCAAAGCAACCCTTAGAAACAATACAGACAAACAAATTCATTGAATAATTCAAAGTATATTAATTTTCAAAATTTAATTTAAATATGAAAACACATTGGATTGCAATCGTAGATTAGTTATAATTTTTTTTTACAGAAAGAAAATCACTATGGATAATTGTTTTATAATTTTAAAAGTTATATGTTTGCAGATTCGTTGACCGTCGAGTATTATGCTTGATAAATTAGTGGGGGTTTCAGCCAAGATTTACCCGGGATTTGGCAGAAACTAACTAATTTCTCCAACATAAAAGTTAAAGTAAGCGATATTAAGTAGAATAAGTTAACTAATAAGTATGAAGATATAAATATATAAACAAAATATTTAAAAAAAAGTTTATGTTGTTATTTAATTACTCCATTTGATTATAATATTTTTTAAGACAAACCATTGATTTTTGCAATTGATATAAAATCAAAATAACAAATTTAAAAAAAAAATATTGCTTGTTCTTATAACAGTAAAAATTGTACTGTTACAAAAAAATATCAAATTTTCCAATAAAAATAAATTATTCCTTATTAAATGGGCTGCAAATTGATTTTCACTGCTTAATACATAAAGTAAATGATAACGAGAAATTTTAGAGCTTACTTTTATTGGTATCAGACAGAAGTGGAGTAAGGGATGCCTACTTGAAACTCAGACATGCACAGTACTACTCACAATTCTTCAATATATTTTCTATCTTCCATGTTCGTTATGGAACTAAGCGAATAGTAAAGGTAAAAACTTGAAAAGCATAACGAGACTGACGGGCATCTAGTGCGATCTAGCGGATGTTCGTGGAACCTTCTGAACCCTTCTGTTAGGAGAGTCAGTACATATACTTCGGATTCACCGTAGAACAGATATCGTACTACCCTGATCGAGCTGCAGCAAAAGCAAAAATAGCTAGCCACTACACATAAAATTTATTAAGCCTAAGCAAAAAATATAAGAAGGAGACACCCCTCTAAATATAGAAGAATTTTTTTTCATAATTATCATGATACTCCAATATTCTGTATCGCCACTTATCACTATGCCGTAACAGATTTAATTTATTTTATTGACATTTAATTTCATTAATCAATTAACCTTAACCTTTGTATTATATGCTATAGATGGAAAAACAAAACAAAATAAAAGTGATATTCAAACTGGGTGGAATATTTGATTCCGGTGTTGAATGGTAAAAAAACAATGATGGAGAGCTCATGGAGCTGGCAATCCTGGCGCTGAGGGTTCGAATCCCGCCCACAGTGAGCTTTTTCGATAAACACAAACTAGACCTGAGCCATGGACCAGTTCCCTCTAATTTGTTAATTTATTCAAGAATTTGATAAAGTCCAATTATATGTGAAAACAAATTTAAAAATTAACTACTCAGATGAAGAGGGAGAAAGAATTATTTTAGCTCTGGGAGAAAATCCACACAAAGAAAATACCTTAACACTGAAAATCAGCCTTTTATTAAGAGAGTAGTAGTGTTATCCAGTTTCTCCCTACCCACTCCATTTGATCCCCCCCCCCCATATCAACCCCCTCTCCGCTACCCTTCCCTCTTTAGAGCCCTACAAACCCACATATGTCGCCCTTTAATTGCCCTAATAAATTTAAAGGCTGCGTTTAGCTTCGTGTATCTCCTCTCATTAACCCAGAATTTTGCTGAGTTCTGTCTTATCTACAGGGTCTGTCTTGCATGATTTAGTAGAGTCCAGGAAAGACACAAATTGCCTCCAACAAACAACTTGTATTACTTTTTTAAATTTCTATTTATTTTTGTCATTATTATGTATACTTTTTAAAAAACATTCTAACTTCATAAAATGATATATTCATTGTTTAAAAAATTCATTCTCTGAAACAGAAACAATTTGAATGAAACAATATTGTGAGTTATTCCTGATGGTTCCTAAAAATGTGAATTGAAGAAGAAAATTGTTTTAATATCAATATTTTTTACAGTTCTATTAATATTTTAAAAGCAGAATGTATATGTAAGTAAGAATTCAAAAATTTTTACTAGAAGTGTTGTTTGTATGTGGTTTTATTTTGAAATATTTTAAGAAATAAAAAGTTATTTATTAAATTAGCTTAAAAATATACACTGAAAACTATTTATCGTTAATTGAATGTGAAGGTGAGTGAAATAATTTAAAAGTGGTCAGTAACCTCCACAGTTCATACATATATTTTTTTTCTTATACAGAGCGCTTTCGAGGCTAACGCCTCATCGCCAGTACTCTAAGTTTGTCGAGGGGAACTCGCTCAGACCCCTCCAGAGTTCAGAGAGTTCCAGAGTTTAGAATTGATGTCTGAGCGAGTTAGTCTAGATCAATTTAGAGCACTGACGATGAGACACTAGGAAGGAAAAAAATATACTGACCATCCCCTCAATTATTTCACCCACCTTAAAATACTATTTATTTGTAAAAGCGAAGTGACTTATATTATAAGTCTTGCAAGAAATATATCTTGCACAAAATATGTATAACGCTCTGCATTAAGAAAAAAAATATATGTGTGGACTGTGGTAATTACTGAGTCCTTCTAAATTATTTCACCCACCTTTGATTGAGAACCTCCACCAGCCAGGTATTATATTGAAAGGAAAATACTATTTTATAAAATAAACAAAAATTTATAAATTTGGCATGTTCATACACAATGTAAGGTCATCACTAAATATTTTACATCAAATTTAATTATCAGTCAAAAACAAACATTTTAAGTTATGTTTAAAGATGTTTTTCAGATCATATTTCATCACCCATTGCAACAAATTATTTTTTTTTTGTGTGTGACTTCGATTCTGAAGTGTTACTTTTTAACATATTTCCTCGGAGGGTAATCAAACTAATCACGTTGGTAATATGGGGAAACATAAAAATTACAACACATATTTTCCGATCCTACATTGAATAATCTGTGAATGTGGTCCCTTTAAATTCTATATATATATAGAATATGTATATTAGTCTGTAAGCAAATTTTAAAAATTGTATCAAATTCAATATTTAAGCTTCCTAAATTTCTTCAGTTACTCTTATCTTTGCCCACCATCTTTAAAACATGGTAATCTGATTAGATTACGAAGCCTCTGCGTGATAGATTTTTTTTTAACATGATACATTTTGACAAAATTCACGAATTCTGTTTATTTTGTTTATATCATATAAGGGCAATAAATAGCAAAAGAGTGAGACAAACGTGGAATATTTTTATTTTCATTTTTTTTTAACGCTGAACCAAAATGAGAATTTCCAAACACAATAAGAGAGAACATTAAAATATACTAATATGATACATACTATAAGGCAATAAAAAAATTATAAAATTAATGTTAAAATTACAGTTTATTTCTTTGTTAATTCTTCCTTTCATTATAGTGTTATGCGTGTCGAACGCAGATAAATTTTATATTTGTAAGCATTTTTTTTTTCAATTATTGAATGAGGGAACGGTCATTTTGGAAAATTTATTACTGTGAACACTTTATCAGTAGTGAGCGTGCAGTTTTTGATGGCGACGCTGGAATGCTAAAGAGATCGAATATGGAAATGACGTGCAACGAACAGCTGGAATGCAAAACAACGCATGAATATTCAGAAGCAGCTGTCCAAAGATCTGTCATCTCAAAATTCTTAAATCATCCCACAAGCGTAAGACAACAACGAACTCTTTCTACTAAAACTAGAACTCAACCTTATATTGTTATAAACGCTCAACCTGAGTATCAAATTACAGCTGATATCCTGAAAGAAATACCAGGCTACTCTTATTGATCCATGAAGGGGAGTTCGGTAAATTTTTTTTTTCATCACCGATCTTGCCTTATTGAGGCTAAGCATATCGTTTGCACAGTGTGTGTTTATATAATATATAGTATATTTATTAGCTTGTAAGCACTTATAACAACCGTAATTGTTATAATAACGAAACAGAATTTGAGAACTCAGAAATTAAGATTTTTATGATATATATATATATATATNTCATGCCTCTTTTATAAGTGAGGAAACATTAGTTCTTTAGCTAATTGATCTAAATAGTTGAACCTTCTGATCAAAGGGTATATATTTATGTTTAATATTTAAGTAATTTAATACAATTTATTATTAGTAGATGTTTTTGTTCGGTATAGACCGGTCTCCAAGGTAGTTCTGTCACTTCCTTGACCGAACCCCTACAAAAAAAATCTACTAATTGTCTCTAGGGTCAAAAACTCTCCATTTAAAATTTAGTAATGAGCTTCATTTTGACATCCGTTAGATAAATTATGGATTGGCTGAAGTCAATCAAGATTACGGAGAGGAGGGGAGGATTTAAAGGAGTATAATTTAAGCAATCTTTATTTTTTTTACTATGGGAGCTACGAAAATATATTATTGGCCTAAAATAAATTGTGTTACTATTTATGTTTTCTAACATTTGTAGGAGAATAATTAAAGATCCTTAGAACCTTATTAATAGTGTTACCGTATTATTTAATTGATTTGGTTAAAATAAGTGGAAAGGTGTGTACCTAAGAAGAGATTTTCATACTTTTATTTTTGCTACATATTGCAGTAAGTTTTGTAGCGTATGAGCTTTGTTAGTTTCTGTTTACAGTGATCATTCAACCGAAATGAGATTACTCTCTGCACAGGAGTGAATCGAATTCCTGGGTTAGCTAAGATTACAGTTTGGTAGTGGGGTCTCCCTATGAGCGACGTCACACTCCGAGACCACTCTATCCGAGACAGTTCACGAGAATTCCTCGTCTATGTGTTCCTTGGACGAGGCAATATCCTCCCTCTCTCTGCCAAGAAGTCCCATACGGTCTGCTACCCATCGAGGACATCCCGTATTGGGAACCTCTCAAACATCCTCCGCCATGTTGCTTACAGATATCACGTATCAGGCAACCGTTTTTCCAATAATTTCAACGATGTGAAATTTCCATCTGGTAATTTAGATCTTCCCGTCACCAAACTTAGTTGTCAGCCGCCAACTTTGGCTTAAAGTTGCTTATTGTGTCAACTGGACAGAAAATGTCGAAGAATCATATCTAACAATTAATACCTCTTAGGATTTTTTTAAAAAGGCAATCTCCGTACTTTTGTTTACTTTTTTTGTTAATGCTATCTGCTTTCGAAATCTATTATTTTATCCTAAGGGCTGGAAGGTAGAGAGATTATCTAATTATCTAATTCTATTTGGCTAAGTGGATACAATTGAACGTTTAAAATTTGTATTTCAGATAGTTTTGTAAATAAAGTCACTCTCAAAAAGTGGATTTTTTTATTATTATCAATCAGCGTAATATTACGTTATAATCTTTCATGTGGTAAATTATTTTAAGCAGGCAAAGTAAAAATATAATCTTGACACAAACAGTGTCAAAATAGTGCATTTGATTACCTAAGGTGCAAAATAGAGGTTCATTTGGACTTATGTATTCCCTGCGATACATTTTCAGGAAAATTATGTATTTTGCTAACTCTTTTTTTCATTACATTAGTGGCATTTGGTTAAAGATAGGCAGGGTTCGTTTTACATTTTCCTGATATCGCCAACTAGAACTTAAGTACCTACTGAAATTTGCAGTTTTTTTATTTAGTTTTTTAATTTTTTTTATCATGCCATGGTTCACATTATCTGGTCCTTCCCTGAAACGTCAAGTTCGTCTAATTTTTTTTTCTTAATGCAACGAGCATCATATTAAGTTTGAAGAATATATATATAGGAAAAATTGGAAAATAGTTATGTTTAATTTTCCTTTGAAATGTCAAGACTTATAAAGGGTTCACTTGAGTTTGAAATAGTTTAGGTTCCTTGGAAAACTATGTACCTCAAGTTTTGATATTTGCAGGTTCTCGCTGCATTCCTCAAATCAAATTCGCCTGAAAATTTTTNCTCAATACATGTATATATATGCCTATATATAATGTGTGTGTGTTTATTGATAAAGAAATATTTCAGGAGTAATATTAGGGGATTCCCCTGATTCCTAAATTTATATTTGATTTGTTGTTAGAAAGCTGTCAATGTTGTTGATGCATGGCAGAGATCTAATTATTCGATTATGTAGAAATAATTCGATGAATGTTCTTCTCTAGCCCGCAATACACATATGCCGTACGGGTTTTCTGCAATTTTCATTTAAAGGAGTAATTGTTTTATTATTCATAAAAAAAATAATAAAAAAAACCCGTTCGCCATTGAAATGGCAAACGTTTTAGATGGTGGTTTGTAGATTCTTTAGACTTCCATATGACTTAAGTTATGTTAATTTGTATTTTGATTAATTCCAAGGTTTCATAGGTTGATCATTCTAGACAAGCTACAGAAATGTAAAAGGGAGTGTGCATTTGCATTTCTGAGCTTATAATAAGTAATGTTGAAGACCCATTTAAGCAGAGAGAATTCAAATGATAATAAGTCTTTCTAACAAGCTAAAAAGCTGCTTCTTGTAAAGATAATCCTTTTGAATTTCACGAGGAAAAATCAGACGGAAATTGGCTTCAAAGTACAACAGAAATTACAAAAAGAAAGAGACAAATTTATAAAAGAATGCTTATTACACAGATGATATTTTTAGAATTACTTAGAAAATAAGTGACCCCCACTACCAATTTTCTATTCTTCTCTCCCTCTTTTTTCGTCTCTTTTGAATTCCCGCCCCCTTACTTAGCGTCTTCAACCGAACTGCCTTTTGTTCTCACCTTCTTATGTGCTTATTCTTTCTCTCGGAAGAGCCTAATTAAAAGATTCTAACTCTTCATTTCTTTCCCCTTGATCCTTCGACTTTTGAGATCCACTTTGAGGCAGTCTGATTAGCCGGCTTGCTGTTGAACGTGTCGTTATTGTAAATTTAAATTTATGCAACACTTTGTGGAGTGCAGATCTAATGAGTTCCTGTCCTACATTTAGCGCCGTACAGTAATAAATTTCTCGATATAATAAGGAAGTAGACAACCATTAACTTTTCTAATTTATTCATAGACTCCCTCCTTGGAAAGATAACATCAAATGTAAAAGAAAAATCATTTTTCTTTTTCTAACACGTTTCCATTATTTTCACGAAGAATTGAGATAAATATTTGTTTTTAACACTAAGATGAAATGTTTTAACACTAGATATGCGATAATTTAAATTTTATTTTATTTAATGCGTAAGGAGGATCGGATACTGCAAAAGTTATTTAAACATCACACGTATGAAAGTTGCTCTTTGTTGTTGATTTCTTTTTTTTTTTTTTTTTTTTTTTGTATTTCCAACATTCGTCTCTTAATTATTATTAAATTTCCAATGTTTCTATAAAAGCAATTTTATTCAATTTTTGTAGCATACCATATTAAAAAATTGAAGAAATTTAGCAATTGTGTTTCATAAGCAATATTCTACAAGTTTTGAAAGGTGAGTTAATTTATCACTAAATTATTTAATTCCTGAAAAAAAAAACAAATAAATAGATAAAAATGTTAAATACACAATGAAATTCCATAGCAGAACTTAGTTTCATGAAATGGAGAATTTCAGTTCTATCTGTGCCGTAAAATACGTAATTTGCACAACAGTTATCATTTAAATTAATTAATTACTTATTGAGACTTTGGGATTCTAATCTAGAAAGTATATTTTCTCCCTCATAACAATATTTTTAGAGAAAGTCAGAGAGAAAGAGAATGCTTCGGAAATAATCAGTTTTCAATAATANAGATCACAAAAAATTATTGTAAATAATATCTTAACAAAGTTTTTGTGATTTATGCGAAAGTAAGGTGTAAAATTTATTATTGAGTCCGCGCTATATACATAGTGTGTAGTTTCGGAGATCGATGTATTCTACATAAAGAAATCAAAATTAGTATAAGAGTTAATTTTCTCAAGATAATTTCTTTAATGGCTAAAATTGATGAAAGGGATGCTTTAAGATATAATACATAAACATATATAGTTTTCGTTTGTCTTTATTGACTCCAGGGTTTTGTTGTCCCCTCATGTGATGATTCCGTGCGCTTGGACAGACCTCAAAGATCTATCCTACTATATAATTGTCAATTATGTACAATTATTTTTTAACAATTTATACGTTAAAAATATAAATTCAAGAGCAGCTTATATACCAATAGAGGTAATTTAGAATCCTCATTGCAAATAAATTGTTTTGTTGAAACCTGATGAGCTGAAAGAGAAATTTTCAAACCATGAAATTCTAATATTTTTGTGGTTATTTGACTTACGAAAAACTTATAGTGTATATAAGATTAGGATTAGGATCAGGTTATAGGGCGATCAACATCATAGTTATTACGCTCTGACTGTTGGGGTTTATCTAGGGTTAAATTCTCTATTCTTTTAAATGTTTTCCGTTTTTTAGTGCTCGTTTACATTACGTTATATAATACTTCGTGTGAAATAAGTTATATTCGTATACACACCTACACAAATATAGATACAAAACCATTTTAAAAGTAGAAATATAAATTATATAACTTAAAAAGTAAATTAACAATTAAAATTGAAACAATAGATAAACAATTTTAATATAGCAACAATATAATACAATTAGATTTATATNGTGGCTGGTCTCTGGAGTAGTCAGGTAGCTGGTCACTGATTGGTTGGATCCTCTTGTCAATTAGCGCTGGTTTCCAGTTTTTGCTCAATCTGTATCCGTCTTCTCTGTTGATATTTTTCGGATTCTTGGTTATTTCGATAGCTTCTCTGATGGTTCGCCGATAGTAGTTGCTTTCCCGGGCCAGTATTGAAGCGTCTTCGAATTTGATGTGGTGGCAGGTCCAACCCGGAAGAAGAAACGGTAAATACATCTGACGACCGTCGAAGCCTACGTGAACAAGATGTAACTTTACTTGCCTAGTGGCTATCTTCTGTAACTACAATGGCTGACTGGTTCTACTTTGGACTTTCGCTTTTTATGCTCATTATGCTCTCCTACTGGTAAATTAACTTTCGCCCTTTACTCTGTTGTATGCCCATGGGAAATTCGCTGAGATTACGCAGCACCTTTCATTGTAATTTCATGTCATATTTAATAATATATGGCTGGAGTGATGTGATGGGAAATTTAAAATTGTGATATAATTTGTATAAAAAAGTTTTAGTTGAAAAATGTTTCTGACCTGAGACAAAGGCTAACGGTGCACTTCAGCTACGTAGTATATTCATTTTTTTAAACACGAAACGTGAGAGTTTTCGCTAGATTTTTGACATGAAGTGGAATTTAGTGACAAGTGATCAAAACGTGTTCTCTAATTTTGCGTACAATGGTCTGTGGCATTTTCAGTTTACACTTTGAAATTGCGTTGAATAATGGAACGAGCAGTCTTATCAGTGTTTGCATCTCATCAGTGAGTAATCTGATGATGATTAAATATAACACTTCCCTCTGTCTAATAGGCACTATCTCTTATCCTGTCAGCTGTTTATCTGAGCCTACTAAATAAATAAACAATGGTACAGTGTTCGGTGTGTAAACACGCTATAAATAGGACTGACAAGAACTCTCTTGCCTGTGTCACCTGCAAATTAACTTACCGCGGCCGATATTGTCGTATTAATATTATTATATCTATACCTGGCGAGAGTATAGAGATTTAATCTATGTTGAACAGAATATCTGAATATTGAGTCTCGGAGGATTCAAAGAAAAGCCTGAACATATAATAAATGTGAGAAAAACCAGGAAAACTTGAGCTGCGAGATCTATCCAAGTGGATGATCTATTTACATATATTCAGGAGGCAATGAGGGTTCTTTCGAGTGAGATTCAAATGAGTCAAAGGACTCTCTTAATAAAAGCAATAGCGCCATTTTTAAAAACGCCAAGCTTCTCAAAGATGTAGAGAACCGGTCAGAAGCCCAGACAAAAGTTTTTGAACATCTAGCGCTTGAAAACAAGACATTGAAGTCAAGGGTGACAGAACTGGAGATGAGTCTGATTCATGCCCAATAGGAATTACTCTCCAGATCTATCGAAGTTCGAGGGGTACCGGTACGACCTGGTGAAACTCCCGCAGGTCTGTTGACGAGTATAGGCGCCAGTCTGGGTCTAAAGATTGCTCCAGAAGATATTGTGGAGCGGCATCGCTAGCGAAGGGATGTTGCGCTGCATATTTCTCTTTCTCTGGATCTTGTTTATAGTGTTGCGGTCGTAGCCATTCTTCATGAAGGCGGTCTTCAAGTGTCTTCTTTCTTTCGGTAGTTGGGCTGGTTCTGAGAGTATCTCCGCTCTGTTGAGTAAAGTGTTGATGACTCCTTCCTTCTGAGCCGGGTGGTGGTGGGAAGTGGCATGNCGCAGCATCCTTTATTATAATTCTATGTTATATTTAATAATATATGGCTGGAGTGATGGGAAATTTAAAATTGTGATTTATATAAAAATGTTTTAGTTAAATTATGTTTCTGACCTGAGACAAAGAATAGCGGTGCACTTCGGCTTCGTAGTATATTGATTTTTTTTAAACACGAAACGTGAGAGTTTTCGCTAGATTTTTGACACGGAGTGGAATTTAGTGACAAGTGATCAAAACGTGTTCTCTAATTTTGCGCACAATGGCCAGCGGCATTTCCAGTCTACACCTTGAAATTGCTGTGAATAATGGAACGAGCATTCTTATCAGTGTTTGCATCTCATCAGTGAGTAATCTGATAATGATTAAATATAACACTTCCTCTGTCTAATAGGCACTATATCTTATCCAGTCAGCTGTTTATCTGAGCCTACTAAATAAATAAACAATGGTATAGTGTTCGGTGTGTAAACACGCTATAAATAGGAATAACAAGAACTCTCTTGCCTGTGTCACTTGCAAATTAACTTACCGCGGCCGATGTTGTCATATTATTATTATCTCTATACTTGGCGAGAGTATAGAAATTTAATCTATGTTGTCCAAAATATCTGAATATTGAATCTCAGAGGATTCAAAGAAAAGCCTGAACATATGATAATTGTGTGAAAACCAGGAAGACCTGAGCTGCGAGATCTATCCAAGTGGGCGATCTATTTACATATTTCAGGAGGTGATACGAGTTCTTTCGAATGAGTTTTAAATGAGTCAAAGGACTCTCTTGATAAAAGCAATATCGCAGTTTTTAAAAACGCTAAGCTTCTCAAAGGTGTAGAAAACCGGTCAGAAGCCCAGACAAAAGTTTTTGAACATCTAGCGGTTGAAAATAAGACATTGAAGTCAAGGATGACTGAACTGGAGGTGAGTCTGATTCACTCCCAATAGGAATTACTCTCCAGGTCTATCGAAGTTCGAGGGGTACCGGTACGACCTAGTGACACTCCCGCTGGTCTGGTGACGAGTATAGGCGCCAGTCTGGGCCTAAAGCTCGCCCCAGAAGATATAGTGGAGCGACATCGCCAGCGATACTAGACCACCGGTTATCATAGCGAAGTTCCTTCGGCAATCTGTAAGGGACGAGGTTGTCAGAGTGAAGGGGGACCCGACAACCAGGCATATTGGCAGGAAGGAGAATGGAAGCCCATCCCATTTACCGAGAGCATGAGCACCGTAGAGGTGTAGTAGATACCTGGCCCGTCAGAAGAAGAAGGAAGGCAAGCTAAAATATGTGTGGTTCTCTGGTGGCCGGGTCAAAGGTTGACTGCCGGCCTGTGGTGGTTATCAACATTCCGGAAGACCTGGATATGTTCGGATGACCATGGACTGTCTGGCGACCTGAAGGTGTTTATGGCAGTGGACCGGCGAGTATTTAGCGAATTTTCTAACTCTCTTTAGATTAATTCTATATTTTGAAAACTATTCTTTGTTTATTTACTTTTTCTTTTGGTGATATTGACTACTGTTGTTTCGTTTATTTTCAAAGTATGTTTTGCCTCTTATAAGTACTAGTGCTGTGTTATTTATTTATCTGTAATTTTTTTATATTTATCTTTTTTTCTTCGAATATGTATTCATTGCTATTCACACCTTGCAGCTATTCACTTCACTCACTCTTGGAGACTTTCTTTAGTTCTGGTATGTATTCTGTCCTCTCAACTCTCTTTTACCTCAACATAGCTATCCGTAATGTTCAACGTATCAATCCCTTTCCTCTTATTTTAACGAATTACTAGAATACTTCAATCGTAACTTTTTCCATGTGATTAACGTTTGTGGAACCTGGCTTAAGCCCTCTATTCCCTTTTCAGCCATATCCCTCCCTGATCGTGCACTCTTCCGCCACGACAGCGGCGACCGAACAGGTGGCGGGGTTGGACTTTATGTATACAAGAATATGAAAGTTCGCATCCTAGCTACTTCCCCTTCTTCTTCCATCCTCAATACATCAGGTTCGTCTTTGGTTCTTCGCCGTCACATTGCAGATCTGTCGGGATGGTTATACCCATCTTACCGTAGGCAATATTTCCTTGGTTCTCTCCTCTATCATGTCATATTTTCCCATTCCCCTACCTACTAGTACTTTCCCGCCCCACCCCTTCTCGAATTTCCGACCTTTATCCTCCCTCTTACAAATCCACTGCATTTAGTCGCTCCTTCCTCATCAGATCCTCCAGGCTCTGGAACTCCATCCCTCTAAATATTCGTCACACGTTACAGAGCTGTACTCCAAGTCGGGATGGTTATACCCATCTTACCGTGGGCAATATTTCCTTGGTTCTCTCCTCTATCAAGTCATATTTTCCCATTCCCCCCCACTACCACTATGATCTTGTAACTTTCAAATCCTCAGTACTCTCCCATCCCACCAGTTCTCGACATTTCGATCTTTATCCTCCCCCTTACAAATCTGCTGCATTTAGTCGCTCCTTCGTCATCTGATCCTCCAGGCTCTGGAACTCGATCTTTCTAAATATTCGTCACACGTTACAAAGCTGTACTCCGAGTCGGGATGGTTATACCCATCTTTCCGTAGGTAATATTTCCTTGGTTCTCTCCTCTATCAAGTCATATTTTCCCATTCCCCTACCTACCTCTATGATCTTTTCACTTTCAAATCCTCAGTACTTTCCCGCCCTACCCCTTCTCNTCACTTCGCAAGACGATAGAATTATCTTTAATAAAAAAGTCGAATAAGTAGGACTGTATAATCGCCTTTAGAGAATAATGACAATTTCCAAATTGAGAGTGTTTTTGCCATAGATATTATTATTAGATGTATTTTTGTTGGGTATTGGTCAAGGTAGATCAAAAAAAAAATTCAAATGAAAAAAAAAGTGTATTTTTAAATTATCCGCCAACATTTTTGCTCACATTGTAAGCCATCTTCAGGGTTATTACAACAAAAACATCTAATAATGCCAATTTCCGTTTAAGTAAAGGAGTGAAGCTGACATTTTAATCAATAAACAGTCATACTTGAAGTGCAATATTTACTTTCTGGCTAATTTGGAATTTAAAAAAAAAAAGTTTAACTAAAAAACTAAAAAAATTGTTTTTTTAAATATTATATTAACAGTGTCAAATTTAAAAAAAAAAAATTAGTGAGATATATTCAAATGAAAGAAAAGTTTATAGACACAAATACACAAGCGCGCTATACTTATATTAATACCTCTGTTCATTGAAATTTTTTTACAAATTATACACTAAAAAAACCATATTTTACCGACACTTTCAAGATTATTTGGATACCAAGAGGAGGAGTAGAACTTATTAATTTTAATGTAAATTGATACCAGAATTAGTTTAACGAATTTTGCTCTCTATGTAATTTCAAGTCTAAAAAAATAAATAATTAATTTTCTGGGAATATGTTTCATTCTAAAATAATTCAGACAAAATACTTTATAATAATAATAAAATTCTAGAGAAAGACACCTTGATGAAAATTTTAAACGAAGAAAATTGAGTATCGTTTATTAAATATTGTAGAGAGTCATTGAACTACCGCTTTACACTAATGAATGAATTAAACTACCGACTTGAAATAAATACTTGATATCCTGTTTTTAAATAAATATCTTGTGCCTTAAAGGAATACTGACTGATTACAATTTTAAGTGTCTCGTAGGATTTATTCATTTGCTCTCCTTTTCACAGCCAATATAGAATTTGGATTCCCTATTGAAATTATTTATCCGCATTGTTTATGTAAATATAAGAATGTAAGGGTGAGTTTGTACGGGTTAGTGATAGTTTTCTGTATAAATTGTTAAAATAATATTATATTAAATTACGCTACATAGTTCTATTATAAAGATTTACTAATTATTAATATTAGATGATTTTAGTTAGGGTTCGGTCAAGGTAAATCCAAAAAAAAATACCAGCCAACTTTTCGGCTTACATTGTAAGCCATCTTCAGGGCACACCTGCCTATCATGAAGACAAGAGGTCCTCTCATGACTGACATGGAAATGTGAACTTAAGGACAGGACGTCCTCTCTCGTCTCCATGATAGCCCTGGAGATGGCTTACAATGTAAGCCGAAACGTTGGCAGATAATCTTTTTTAAAAAATACACTTTTTTTAAATTTGTACTTTTTTTTAATCTACCTTGACCGAACCCCTACTAAAATAATTTAATAATAATATCTACAGTAAAAAAACTCTCCATTTAAACT
>KZ808945.1:75563-86379 GCA_000696205.2 Oncopeltus fasciatus
TCCATATATATATAATTGTTTTAGTTCAATTACAAAAATATTTTCTATAAAATTGAATTAATAAGGAGCCTTATTGTTAAGACGTAATTATATTTAATAGATTTTTAGGGCTAAAACGATGAAAAGACGATTGGTAAATATTGATAAGGATACAACTCCCAGAATGATTTCATTATTTTAGTAAAATGTCACAGATGTGTTATTGCTCACAAACACTAAAATAATATCAATTACAATATACTCCATCTATGGGTTAAAATTACATGTTGAGATTCGGAACATTAGCATATAATTAAACATTGAATATAAAAGTTCCTGTAACTTGTAATCTTTCTGGAAACAAAAAGTTAAAAAAAAAAAATTATAAATTTTACATTTTCCCTTTCAATATGTAGTTCATTTATTTTAATGGTTACCACGGTATTTTTTTTTTTATGCTACTGAAATATTAATTTATTTTTAGTCTTTTCGTATTTTTTTTTAAATAAAAGAATCCCTGAGAAAGGAGATGAAAAAAAAGGAGGAATTCTTCGCGTCGTACTTGACAAATATCTGTCTAGCAAATCCCACATCTAGTGTGTCTATTTTAAAAGTGGAGAGCAAGAAGTAGCATATATCAGTCCAGCGCGCAGGACCCATGTATACAAAGTAGATTTTGCACCTTTCGTGTAGGCATACAAAAATGAGAATAAACTACTAGAATGACTTTAAAACGCCTAAAATTACAATAGAGATAAAAACTATTTTTAGTGCAAGGGAATAGAATAAAAAATCTAACTGTTCCAGCCAGGACTCGAACCTGGATCTCCTGCTATCTGGGCTGGTGAATTTTCCATTTACGCAACCGAGACAATATGTCTTGACAATGTCAGCTATAAATATAAAAAATAAATTATAGCACCTTATTAAGAGAATTGTGAAATAACTTAATACTTATAGCACCTTATAAATAATAAAAATTATAAATATAAATATTTAAGAGTATTTAAAAATAAATAAATTATAGCACCTTATTTAAGAGAAGATAAAATAAAAAATAAATTTTAGCACCTTTATAGCACCTTATTTAAGAGAATTGTGAAATAATAATAATTATAAATACAAAAACAAAAGATAAAGCACATTATTTAAGAGATTAAAGACAAATATAAATTATAGCGCCTTATTTAAGAGAACTGGCAAATACGGAATGAAAACTGGCGAAGGAATAAATATAAATATTTTTATAAAACTACTTTTAAAGAAGTTTTAACCACCCTTCTCTGCTATATGAATAATAAGTATATTTTTNATACTTATTATAAAAAATATCCAAAACGTTAAGAAAATCTTGAATGGATAAAAAAAATTTCTCTACTTTTCTGAATTCGTTCCACAGTTAATCTTTTTGCTAAAGCCAAAGTTCTAATAAAGATGAAATTTCAGTTAAATATTCTAGTAGTAGCGTATAAAGGCATACAAAATTAGACCATAAGCCCTTAAAGTCGAATGGCTTGGGGCTAAAACGATGAAAAGAGGATTGGTAAATATTGATAAGGATACAGCTCCAAGCATTTCAGGGCCTGATTAGGAGGGAACCACAGATTGTTGTGGTTCTGCAAGTGAGGGGGTAGATAGAGAATTATGGGAAACGTGAATATATTTGCGGAGAGTATGAAAGGGAGGAGGCAACAGAGATAAGGAAGAGAATGAGACCATAATTTCTGATGGAAGAGGGAACCGCGAAGCTTCATTTTTGGGAGATAGGTCTATCGAATTCGACTCGGAGTTCTTGGTTAGCTTGCGTGACTGGCATCCCAGTTCACCAACCCATTCTCTGAACTATTAGTTCCAAAGTTCCTCACTGTTACGGCGCTGTAGTCGCAGAGCTAGTGTATCAGCGGGAATCTTCAGTACTACAGCTCTACAGCATTCTCCCCCCACCGCCTTGTGGATCTGTAATATTCGTCAGTCTACAGTTTACATTATATCTTACAGTGGATGTGTGAAGATTTGAGAAAAAAAACTGGTAAAAAGTCAATAAACTTGAAAAGACTTAATCTCATGGGGAAAATATTCTAAAATAGATCTAATAAACAATTTGTTGGATACTTAAACACTAAAGAAGTCCACCGTTAAGTAAACTGTCACAGATTATGTAGAGGACCCCGTCACGCCCTGGGAACATAGTCAACAGTGTCTTTAAATAATTTGTGGGTAGTGTCATTGTTCACCTCTCGTCATGCATTTGTCATTAAATCAATTTGTCATTTACTTTTCATTATAATCAAATTACAAAATTTTAATAAATAAATAGAAGTAAAAAATTAGAGGAGAATGGGGAAGAAATCGAGGAGAATATGAAAATCAAAGGTGGGAAATTATTAGAGAGAGACAACTGAACTGAACTGAGAACCAGTCACATGTTTAGAATACTTTATTTTTATTTGTATTACAAGCCCAATGTGAATAGTTTGATTTCCTTGAAGATAATCTTCTAACAAGCCTTTATTTAGAAAACATTATAGAGACATTCAAGATCAAGGTGGCAAATATAACGAATCTGCTTTCACTAGAATCACCTGATTAGTTTTATCAGGTCTTTTCTTTAACTGTGATGAGTTGTTTTGTTTTTTTTTAAAGATAAAACAGTGACTTGTTTTTCCTTATTTCTCTGAAAAAATGAAATAAAAATAAATCCTCTTATGTTTACGTAGAAAATGATATTTCTTTAAGCAAATGTAAATCGTACTCAATTTTATACAACAGTTTTGCAGGAGGTAAAATAATTTTGTTTTTTGAAATGTCATTCACATTGCAGTAATGTAAAGCCAGCGATCTCTTCATTCAAGCGCACAAGAGGAGTTTTTAACGGGCACACCTTTTATTTAAATGAAAAAAAGAAAAACAAGAAAATAATTCTCTATTTGAAATTCTTTGTAGAGATCATAGTTTGAGTTCAATATTGTCTAAAAACAAGGATAGGGGGGGGGGGAAGAAAAGTAGTTGAGGCTAAATCAAATTGAGAAATAGTTAAAAAAAATTTTACTAATTGTGCATTGATAGAAATTTTATTAATGTTAATCACTAGTATGTTGGAGAATGTTTATTTTAGTTTTCATTTTATTCCTATGCAAGGTTAAGAATCTAATTATCGTGTAAATCTTTGATGACATACAATCTCCTGGTAAATTCTGACGAGAATGAGTCAGACTTCCTTTACCTCTTGGACAGCCTATTGGTAGAGGCAGCTCGGTATTTCTGGTTATTCACCCGTGAACCGTATACTCCCCTCTAACGATCTGTCTTGTCTGGAGCCAGCTTCCGTCAGATCCTCAGCACTGAGAATGTGTATTTCGCTATTCAATAACAGCTACAAGAAGTTACGGAAGCGGTGAATACTAGGATAACAAGTTTCGATGACGTAAATGAACTGGAAAAGACCGTAGTTCAAGCGAAATCAATAACCCGTGAACTAAACTTTGAAGGTTATGGTGTAAAAATTTACATCTGTTTAGGGCGCGCGAGGAGTCCACTAATTTCGCGGACACTACGCTGCGGGGAATATTGGTGAAAAACAAATTTAAATTTTTAAATCCAAATTTCTTCGGATAAGGGTAATTATTTGCGTAACAAAAATATGCATCGAAACAAAAAAAAAATATGTTTAAAAAATAAGTTTTCTATAACATCCCTTTCTCCCCCCTAAAAAAAAGGCATATTAAGTTAGATATTTAAAAAGGCAACTTCGAGCATTGGATGGGCTCTCTGATTCTTACAGAAAAAGAAAACTAACAGTTATTCCGAAGGTATTAGCTTATAAGTTGTTCAAAAAGATATTTCCTACTGTGTGTGCGTTTGTGTGTTCAAACGACCGTTTTATGGCGGTATTTAATGTTCAACATTCCACAATCCATCATGGGATTAAAGATTACTTATGTGATTCATTGTTTGAATTGTTTGACACTTATACATGAAGGCTGTTCACAAAAAGCACTTTATTATCAGGACGATTTTAAGTATCTATCATTCTTATTAATGTTATTTATCTGGATATATCTGTATTTTAAATATATACAAATATACTGTTTATCAAAATATATATTCTGTATTGTTGGCAATTCATTTTAATTTTAAAAGGCAGAAAATGTTATTTGAATTCTTTCCAATGACTTATTGGATGCGGATATATTGTACTGAATTTACAAATCTGAAAATTTCAATATAGCAGTATTACTGGGTATTTCAAATATGTTTAAACTAACGATGGAGAATTTTTTGTCCAATTCATAAAGGGGTTTGATAAAAATAACAATTTTCTTTAAAAAGTGTATTTTTCAAAGTTGACTGGTGGGTATGTATTATATGTATTATTTTCTTTCTATAATCGGTTACTTTTATATAATTTCTTGTTAATTTATCATATATATATATATAGTAAACAGGAGGAAGGGCGAGAAATCTTCGAAAATTTTGCTCCTATAGTAAGATAAGTATTATAAGATTGTATTCACTACAGTCTTTAACATACCTGTGCTTGTTGACTATAAATCACAACCGCGATTGTTTAATTATATATATATACACAAATAGTTTCTTTCTTTTTTTTTTTTTTTATTTGTGTGTTAGCCTTCCATTCAACCACTTAGGGTCACGGAGGAAGGGGCTATCTACAGGTTGCAACCCCATTTTAAACATCCCATGGCTCAGGACAAGCTTCTATATTATAAATAAAAGATTGACCTGGGCGGGATTTGAACCCGCGGCGTCAGGATTGCGAGACCTGTACGGATCCTTTGAGCTAGCCTGGCGCCCCAATATTTTCTTTTTAACGAACAATTATTTTGTCTCACATTATTGTATTAATAAATAAGAAAGTAAGCCAAAACGTCTGTAAACAAACCCCAACAATCAATTTATGGTTACAATTAAGGCTTCATGTAAATTTGGAATGCTTATATTTGGTATAGCCTTTGTTGATGACGTATAACTAGTAAGGTCTTGCAAATACTGCATGTGGGTTTGTGTGTCTGTGTATGTATGGATTTCTTCACAAAGATAAGAGACTCCCTGAGATGATAAAATATTTTCGAGTAAATATATTGTAATAAAAATATATGAATGTAAATAAAAAAGATATATAACAGTTTTAATTTAATTTTATTTGAAAATAATAATATCCAAATCATTTACGAATCCCTTCGTTAACAAATGACGGCCTTGAGTTATTCCCTAATGCTTTCGCCATCTTAGTAAGTAACTGTTCTCTGTCCGGTCAGCCACCACTTCAACTTCACAGAACTTGGAGGTCAGTGAGACTTCTAGTGAGAAGTTTCTCACACTTAGGGGTAGAACTACAACCAGCTCCATAACGGGGGTGGGGGGTCAACTGACGCCCACTATATTCCTGCTATGGTAAGAACTTTCTACTTTACTTTAGCTGGGAAAGTTATTCTAAATTTGAATTTAATTTTCAAGGGTCCATAAGTCAATTTTGCAATTTTTAACCTTTAATGTGTGTGTATAATACCATATTTGTGAACGATCTACTGGCGGCTTTCTATGGAAGATAATAGTGAGTTTTTTTATGTAAGCCGTTCTTTCCTGAAGCATTTGACAGATGGCTACGAAATGTAAAAATCTTTCCTCTTTTTCAAGTTGCATAATGCAAGCATTTCTATGCTAGCTCCCTAACGACTCTAGTTCAGAAAGGTCATTTCAACCCTCCCCTTATTAATTTACAATGCGAAATATATTTTAAAATATTCTCCAAACACCCCTCTATTTCCTTAATCGTTGAGAGTCTTTTATAAATTATACAAATTTAATATTTAAAATTGTCGATGTATTTTTTTTGAAAATCAAAGGCGAGAGGTGAATAACAATATTATTGATTTTTGGTGAGAAAATAATCGTTAAAAAAAAGTATTTATGTTTTAGGATATTAAAATAATTTTACGTTACAAAATGAAATTCAATTTACTTAAAACAGGGAGAGGGGCGCCGGGCTAGCCGAGGTCTCTCTATCTTGGAGCAGCGGGTTCGAAGCCCACCCAGGTCAAGCTTATTTCAATCGATAAATGCATAATTAGAGCTATCGGTGTATGGAATATTCGGCTATCTACTCTGAGAAAGTAAAAGAAAAATTTAAAATGAGGTTTGCTTAAGTAAAATCATTAATTTCTTCTCGGCCTTTGATAGTTTAACTAACACGATCATCAGTCCTTGATATAATACAATTGATGATTATTCCAATTTTATCTTACCCTATTATGTAATCACTTGTACGAAAAAAAAGAAAAAAAACATTTATTGATAAACAAATCTTTTTGGAGTTAATAACTTTGAACAAAATGCTTACTAAAGTTAAAAGAGATTTCGTTCTTCGCACTTACTGTCAAGTAATTGACATTTAGGTCAGGAATGCCCTATTATATGGCCCCATATATTACCCATTGTTTCTAATTTTCGCCCCATAAAGTATTTTTTTTATATTTCGTAAATAATGGGGTGACTTCTGAAAATTTCAAATTTATCTTGGAATTTCACTGATTTTATACGTAAGAGAAACATAATATTACTAATTACTACTTAATACATTATTGCTAATTAGTATTGAATTATTATGCAGTTATGCTCTTGCGTTAAAATATTTCAAATAATGAAAAATAAAGTTTGGTATGTTCAGATTATTCTGTAAAGCATTAGACAAGTTAATCTGTGGCAAAAATGTGTTCAGAGGCAGGGACGTTTTAGAGATAGACCAAATTGAAAATTGTTAACATCTTTTTTTTAGAGATACCAAAAAATTAAAAGTAAATTGATTTTGTAAAATATAATTTTTAAAGTTNNNNTATAAATAAGGCAATATAAGAAAGATAATTAATGTTTTGAGCGTTTTGCGGGCTTTTAATTTTTATAAAGAATAGTATCCGAATTCAGTATTTAGTATTTTCATTTGTGGATGTGGTTTAGAGTTATCCAAAATTATAGTTATAATCGTAATATATTTATTGTTCAAGAGGAGAGTTTTTTTTACCGTAGATATTATTATTCGAGAAATTTGGTTGGGGTTCGGTCAAGGTAGATCCTAAAAAATACAAATTTAAAAAAAGTGTATTATTTTAAAAGATTATCTGTCAAAGTTTCGGCTTTGATGTTAAGCCATCTTCAGGGATGTAGAAATACTATGTCTTGAGAATACAATAATAATTGACTATATTATAATACAGAATTACCATAATGTAATGTGATATCACAAGTATGAATGTAGAAAGCTATTTAAGAGAATTTAAACATGCAGAAAACAAACTATTAAAAAAATTATTGAAAAAATTAAAACAGTAATTTACCACACCTGCCTATAATGAAGACAGGAGAGGACGTCCTGTCCCTAAGTTCACATTTCCATGACTGAGACAAAATATAATTTTTCTTAAAAACACCTTGGGTGGTGGAACAGTGGGGGGAAGGTAAGAGGCGGAAGGTACAAAAGGAAAGCGGCCTGTTCTATGTCCGTTCTGTCGTTAACTGGATTTTGTTGTAAGTTAATGTGAACGGTTTCAGATAAAAGGCGTTTGTGTTCAAAGGGTTCATTGGAAAGTGTGGTTATACTCTCGAAATCAAATGTGTGTTCTTCATATCGAGATCATAATCATTCTATTCCCAATAATACCCTTCCTTTTTCCTTTGTCCTTTTTATTACCCCCTTTTGAATTAGGCCGCTATCCCTTTATACCTTCCGCCTCTTACCTTCCCCCCCACCCTTTTACCTCCTACGTTGTGTTTCTAAAAATGTATATTTCCCCTCAGTCATGGAAATGTGAACTTAGGGACAGGACGTCCTCTCTCGTCTTTTTGATAGGCAGGCGTGGTAAATTACTGTTTTAATGTTATTCAATTATTTTTTTAATAAGTTGTTGTCTGCATGTTTTTTAAATTCTCTTGCATATCATTCTACATCCATACTTTTGATATCACATTACATTAGGTAATTCTATATTATAATACTGTCAATTATTATTGTATTCTCATGACATTGTATTTCTACAGCCCTGAAGATGGCTTTCAATGTAAGCCTAAACGTTGGCAGATAATCTTTTTAAAAAATACACTTTTTTAAAGTTTGTATTTTTTTTGGATCTACCTTGACCTAACCCTAACTAAAATCTTCTAATATATTTATTGTTATTTATGAACCTTTATTTTCTATGACATTTTTATGAAAATGCTTCTTATGTAATAGAGTTAGGAAATGTAACTAAGATGGGTGAGCGCTTTTTCCCACTTCTTTATCTCAGTCAGTCTGGAGCAAAGCTAAGTTGGCCTAAGTTTCGCACTCAATCCCCTCTCTGGCATAGATGTGGGCCTAATAATCTTAGGGTTGATCGCCCCTAAACCCGATCCTACCTACCTACCCCTCTCTGGCTCGTTAGAATAAATTCGTCATGTTCATCTTAATAACACATAAGAAATCTACGTAGTTTACGCAGCTTCTGCGTGAAATATATTTTAAATCGCTTTCAACTTTCCTTTCATTCATTCATTCTTTTTTTGTTTAATTTTATTTTTTAATTTTGCCTCAATGAATGTATTCTTAAATGTTTTCCCTATTAGTTTGAATAATAAAAAATAATTTTATTTCTTATTCTTTTTAATTTAAAATAAATTAAGTAATATTTAGGCATTTCTAAAAGGGAATATTATTTATTACTTGAATTCCTTTTCCATTGAGATGTAAAAATTTAAAAATGGGCTGATATCGTTACAATATTTCTCTCGAATAATCATTCCTGTGAATTTGTAAACAGAAATATTTCTTTATTAATTTGATTCGAACAGGGAGTCAGAAAAAAATTTAACCACCTCAGCTGGAATCGAATCCGAGTTTCCCACTTTTCGGGAGTGCTACCACTGCACCACCGAGGGAATGTGGGATTACTTTACATTACATACACAATTATCATGATGATTTGATATATTTTATTTATTTATTTATTTTTACTTTGACGATTGTTGGAAATGTCTTTTTGGATACTTCAACCAACAGGACCTGCTAGAACTAGGGCGAATTTGTGACCTTTATAACTCTCCCCTAAGAGGTCCTAAGGGTTGTGTTCGGACTTTGGCAGGAACTTTCTTAATTATAGATAAAGTCCATGTCTCAATGCCCCCAACAGATCCTTCCTTTCCTTCGTCTATCTGCCAGCCTGTGTCCTACTGTCCTACTACCTTCGCATCTTCTATAATATATTGTCTCCTTATGATATCTAATGAAAACTTTCCAACAAAACAGCCTTAATAACTAGAACATTACTTTTCTGTCGTATTGGTCATTCAAGCTATATTATTGCTTAACTTGNTGTAGAAATACTATGTCTTGAGAATACAATAATAATTGACTATATTATAATACAGAATTACCATAATGTAATGTGATATCACAAGTATGAATGTAGAAAGCTATTTAAGAGAATTTAAACATGCAGAAAACAAACTATTAAAAAAATTATTGAAAAAATTAAAACAGTAATTTACCACACCTGCCTATAATGAAGACAGGAGAGGACGTCCTGTCCCTAAGTTCACATTTCCATGACTGAGACAAAATATAATTTTTCTTAAAAACACCTTGGGTGGTGGAACAGTGGGGGGAAGGTAAGAGGCGGAAGGTACAAAAGGAAAGCGGCCTGTTCTATGTCCGTTCTGTCGTTAACTGGATTTTGTTGTAAGTTAATGTGAACGGTTTCAGATAAAAGGCGTTTGTGTTCAAAGGGTTCATTGGAAAGTGTGGTTATACTCTCGAAATCAAATGTGTGTTCTTCATATCGAGATCATAATCATTCTATTCCCAATAATACCCTTCCTTTTTCCTTTGTCCTTTTTATTACCCCCTTTTGAATTAGGCCGCTATCCCTTTATACCTTCCGCCTCTTACCTTCCCCCCCACCCTTTTACCTCCTACGTTGTGTTTCTAAAAATGTATATTTCCCCTCAGTCATGGAAATGTGAACTTAGGGACAGGACGTCCTCTCTCGTCTTTTTGATAGGCAGGCGTGGTAAATTACTGTTTTAATGTTATTCAATTATTTTTTTAATAAGTTGTTGTCTGCATGTTTTTTAAATTCTCTTGCATATCATTCTACATTCATACTTTTGATATCACATTACATTAGGTAATTCTATATTATAATACTGTCAATTATTATTGTGTTCTCATGACATTGTATTTCTACAGCCCTGAAGATGGCTTTCAATGTAAGCCTAAACGTTGGCAGATAATCTTTTTAAAAAATACACTTTTTTAAAGTTTGTATTTTTTTTGGATCTACCTTGACCTAACCCTAACTAAAATCTTCTAATATATTTATTGTTATTTATGAACCTTTATTTTCTATGACATTTTTATGAAAATGCTTCTTATGTAATAGAGTTAGGAAATGTAACTAAGATGGGTGAGCGCTTTTTCCCACTTCTTCATCTCAGTCAGTCTGGAGCAAAGCTAAGTTGGCTTAAGTTTCGCACTCAATCCCCTCTCTCGCATAGATGTGGGCCTAATAATCTAAGGGTTGATCGCCCCTAAACCCGATCCTACCTACCTACCCCTCTCTGGCTCGTTAGAATAAATTCGTCATGTTCATCTTAATAACACATAAGAAATCTACGTAGTTTACGCAGCTTCTGCGTGAAATATATTTTAAATCGCTTTCAATTTTCCTTTTATTCATTCATTCTTTTTTTGTTTAATTTAATTTTTTAATTTTGCCTCAATAAATATATTCTTCAACGTTTTCCCTATTAGTTTGAATAATAAATGTTTTAGGATATTAAAATAATT
>KZ808945.1:111921-122610 GCA_000696205.2 Oncopeltus fasciatus
TCTGCCAACGTTTCGGCTTACATTGTAAGCCATCTTCAGGGCTGTAGAAATACAATGACATGAGAATACAATAATAATTGACAATATTATAATAGAGAATTACCATAATGTAATGTGATATCAAAAGTATGAATGTAGAAAGCTATGTACGAGAATTTGAAAAACATGCAGACAACAACTTATTAAAAAATAATTGAATAACAATAAAACAGTAATTTACCACTCCTGTCTATCATGAAGACGAGAGAGGACGTCTTGTCCCTACGTTCAGGGTGTTCCTAAATTTTAGACGAAGGTGGTATAAGTTAAATACACTGAACCCTATGAACATAAACGCCTTATATCTGAAACCGTTCACATCAACTTACAACACTATCCAGTTAACGACAGAACAGACATAGAACAAATTTCTTCAACTTATTCAAACATTTTTAACATTCTAAAAACCATCAGCCCTCCGTCTCAATAAACCTGTCAAAACATTTTTCCCAGTTTCTCATTCCCAATAATACCCTTCCTTTTTTCCTTTGTTCTTTTTATTGCCCCCTTTTCAAACAGGCCGCTTTCCATTTGTACCTTCCGCCTCTTACCTCCCCCCCCCCACCCTTCCCACGGTGTCTGTCTGAAAAATTATAGACAGAACGTCCTCTCTCTTCTTCATGATAGACAGGTGTGGTAAATTAATGTTTTAATTTTATTCAATTATTTTTTAATCAGTTGTTGTCTGCATGTTTTTCAAATTCTCTTACATAGCTTTCTACATTCATACGTTTGATATCACATTGCATTATGGTAATTCTGTATTATAATATTGTCAATTATTATTGAATTCTCATGACATTGTATTTCTACAGCCCTGAAGATGACTTACAATGTAAGCCGAAACGTTGGCAGATANGCCATCTTCAGGGCTGTAGAAATACAATGACATGAGAATACAATAATAATTGACAATATTATAATAGAGAATTACCATAATGTAATGTGATATCAAAAGTATGAATGTAGAAAGCTATGTACGAGAATTTGAAAAACATGCAGACAACAACATATTAAAAAATAATTGAATAACAATAAAACAGTAATTTACCACTCCTGTCTATCATGAAGATGAGAAAGGACGTCTTGTTCCTACGTTCAGGGTGTTCCTAAATTTTAGACGAAGTATAAGTTAAATGCACTGAACCCTATGAACATAAACGCCTTATATCTGAAACCGTTCACATTAACTTACAACACTATCCAGTTAACGACAGACCAGACATAGAACAAATATCTTCAATATCTTCAACTTATTCAAACATTTTCAACATTCTAAAAACCATTAGCCCTCCTTCTCAATAAACCTGCCAAACATTTTTCCCAGTTCCAAAGAGACTTTTCCCAATAATACCCTTCCTTTTTTCCTTTGTCCTTTTTATTGCCCCCTTTTGAAGCAGGCTGCTTTCCATTTGTACCTTCCGCCTCTTACCTCCCCCCTCCACCCTTCCCACGGTGTCTGTCTGAAAAATTATATATTTTCTTAGTCATGGAAATGTGAACTTAGAGACAGGACGTCCTCTCTCTTCTTCATGATAGACAGGTGTGGTAAATTACTGTTTTAATTTTATTCAATTATTTTTTAATCAGTTGTTGTCTGCATGTTTTTCAAATTCTCTTACATAGCTTTCTACATTCATACTTTTGATATCACATTGCATTATGGTAATTCTATATTATAAAATTGTCAATTATTATTGAATTCTCATGACATTGTATTTCTACAGCCATGAAGACGGCTTACAATGTAAGACGAAACGTCGGCAGATAATCTTTTAGATAAATGACACTTTTTTTAATTTGTATTTTTTTAAATCTACCTTGACCGAACCCCAACTAAATTTCTCGAATAATAATATCTACGGTCAAAAAACTCTCCTTTTTAAAATTTATAGCCATTTGGAACTTTAAAATAAGGAATTCATATATAGATTGACATTACAACTACATTCATTAAGAACTATTGTAATAAATTACAAGAACAAAATTATTGCATTTTTACATAAATTCATCACTATGCCTTTTCTCAGTCGTAGTTAGTATTCCTTATTCAATAGGACCATAATAATAGTTTATTGAGAATTTTTGGAAAAATCAAAATAAAGAGATGAATAATTCAGAGTTGGCGCATGCAGAAAATGTTTGAGCCGTGATAAATTTTCAATGTTTTGCTTTATAAATTGATGAATCGAGATTTATATTACGCACTTCAGATTCTGTGGATAACATGTTATAAGCTTAATTAAACCCATAAATTACATCCAGGCCAAAATTGTCATAAAACCCATAATAAGGCTTTGAATATTTTTGCTCCTAACTTGAAGGCTTGGAGTACCGAAAGAAGATATGTTCTCTCCTTTCTTCAAGAAAAGAAGTTGAACATTAGTCGGAGTATACCCGTATATCAAAAAGCATAATAATAANCATAAATATTTAATATTTAGACATAGTATTACTTCCCGAATCTAGGAAACCACCACATAACACATCATCCTCTCGTCCTATAAGACACCTTTCTAACATCTTCGAAGCAATGCTGTTAAGACGCAAGATGCCTTGCATAATCCTTGAATAACCCATAATAAGGCTTTGAATTTTTTTTGCTCCTAACTTGAAGGCTTGGAGTACCGAAAGGAGATATGTTTTCTCCTTTCTTCAAGGAAAGAAGTTGAACATTAGTCGGAGTATACCCGTATATCAAAAAGCATAATAATAATGGGCGATGAAATAATGATATACGATAAGATTTATAACCTTGCTACAGAGTTCCTAGAAAGTTTACATACCCTTCTTAAATGGTTTTCTAAGGTACATTATGGAACCATTCTTACTTGTATGTGAAGGATATTTGAATGACGGGTCCTTCGGCTGTGATGTCGCCATAGATCGATCCTGTAGAGTTGTCGGAGTCTTCACTGCAGTTGTAGAAGGCGAATCTCCCATTCGTCGCCGACTTGTTCGAGCTCTTGAAGGCTAGGTCAACAGTGACCAGCGGCCTGCTGGAGTTGACCCTTGGCCTGACCTGGGGCTCGCCGATCCTCTCGAAAACCGCCTCGCTCAGATCAAGGACCCCCGAGCTGCAGGCGAGCGTTATGTCCTTCCGCCAGATGTAACCCTCCGTCCACGAGATGGCCAGACCGCCAAGGCCCATGCGTACCTGGAACCTCGGTATGTACCATTCTGCCAGCCATCCGTCCACGTCATGGGTTAAGTCGCTCGTGGCATTTACAACAATAGACAGAAAAAAACCGCCCGCCAACAAAATGGAACAAAGTTTTCTCTTCATCTCGGAGTTGGAGATATTCCTGCAAAAAGTCCAATCTATATAAGCGTACTGACTCCTTTACAAGCACTCTAAATCCATTATAGATAACCACTGATAACATCAGTAAATACTAGTGAGTCATTTCTTAAATGTGGCTTCATTAATGGCTCTTGAGAGTCTCAAGTGGACAAAATTGAATTGTTAAATATAAGTTTATACTTTTACTCACTCAATATACACTCAATTGATTGAATAAACATTCAATTATTTAAGCAATGAATGATGACAAATGCATATAAAGTCCAGTCCCTTTAGAGCTGCTTACACCTAACTATAATTTTACATGTTTCTGAAAATAGATCTTTAAAAAATCCGTCACGGAGAAAATCGAAATCAGAGTATACCTCCCATTTTTTAAATAAGAAATGTAAGTCTGAAAATATATGTATAGAAATATATATTCCCATGAAGATAAATATGAATAAATTATGAAATTTAATTTACAAGCCAAAGAGAACCATAAGTGTAAAAGGTAAGAATGGCCAGGAAGAAATAGTGGGGCGAGCATAAGGAATATAAGGAACATAAACATTACACAATTACATATTTCACATATTAAATTCTCTAAAAAAATGTTAACTAAAATATCAGCATAGACATCACGATAATACATTTTCCACCTATTTTGTCTTATTAACTTATTTAAGTTATTATTTAAAAAAATAAAATAAAATTATTTGAAATGAAAAACAATCAGAAAGATAAAATTTTAAATACCACAGAAGAATATTTTTATTTCCATGAGGGCTTCTATGGTCTAAAGGAATAATCATAATTTCTTCTTTAGTCAATCAGGACTTCGATACAGACTCATGAATAATAAATCCAATCTTACGATAGAAAACAGACTGACGGTCTACAAAATCTTATTACAACCAATCTGGACTTACGGAGTAGAAATCTGGGTTGCCGCCAAGCCTTCCAACATCCAACGAATCCAGTCCTATCTATCCAAAGCCCTCCGAATAGTCGCAAATGCTCCCTATTACGTACCCAATTCTTCCCTTCACCTCGATCTTAATATCCCTTTTGTTCAAGACCTCATTTGTTCCTGCTTCACCTTGTTTTCCAACTTTAACCCCTACAACCCTCCCCGTCGACTCAAATGAAGATGGCCATGTGACTTTTTGGGAACAATCTGTGATTAATTTGAGTGGTGTCTTTGGTCACCTTCTCTGCTAATGTGATTATCATTGAATGTCATTATCACTATTAATTAAATTACAAAATGTTTTATTTTTATCAGAATTTAATAGGTAAATAAATAATATCTCTATATATTCTTAAATACATAAATAAATCGCTCAAGTTTAAATAAAAATATACTGGAAAATACAAGTTAGCCTTTATTTAAAGCTTACAATTTTTAAAATTCAAAGGCCAACTCATTTCGATGCGAAATATTTATGAGTTCGTTTATGAAATTGATCAAGGGGATTAAGGATTTAAAATATTTGAAAGGTTAAACTGTAATTTGTAGACTTAATTATTTGTAATAATAATATACTTATATTTATCTATCTTATTTTAATTATTAGTTACCCATAGCTTGTCAAAATATTATTTACGCTCATTATTAAGTCCGCTTTGTAATTAAAATGACGTCATATCCTCTTATGTATGTCTATATCATATGTAACATAGGAAATCTATTTAGCTTACACATCTTCTGAGTGTCGAAATTTACTGCTTATTTATTGATGTCATTATTATGTTTCGCATTTCAGGATAACATGATATATCCTGGCTATAATTATCTAAAAGCAGAAATTATCAACATTGATATTAATAAAGCCTGGATAATTATACAAATTGAAAACAATAAGTGGAACATTGTTCAGATCATGCAAACCAGAAAGCATAATGAGAGTGGCAGATGAAATATATAATGAAATGTCATTTGAAGTAACTAAAGAAATTAGTGGAATCATTCTTGCTTTTATGTGAATGATATTAGAATGAGAGGTCCTTCAGCTGTGATGTCACGTGAAAGGGGATGTGAAATCCCCTCGGCTCTGGAGTCTGAGATCAAGGGTGACCAATGGTCTTCTGGAGTTGGCCCGTAGCTCTTCTATCGGCTTGCTAACTTTCGTGAAGACTACTTGGGAAAGTAACCCAGGATTGCGATTGAGCGTACAACCATTCTTCCTGAGTTAGCCCATCTAGAGGTAACCTGCTATACCGGCATTTTACAGGAGCCTTGGCATGAACCATTTGTCAGCGACTTTAACACATCTTCTTCCAAGTCGCCGAAAGCATTCTTTGCCACTCAAGTAAGAAAAAAACAACAACAGGAAACAAATATACATTTAAGGGTAGATACAGGCTGAAATTACAAAGTAAACGTTGTAGCTTCAACTTTTATTTGTGCACAAGTCTGTAAAAATTCAGGTCGTCCCAATAAAGTAATACGATCACATTGCTTCAATACAGAAGAGTTAGGCGAATAGAAATGTCAATAAAATGTGGTCCAAGTCAATATAGCAAATAAAACATTAAGTAAACACAAGGCAAAATCAACACACACGAAGCTACACGTTAGACATGCCAGGTTTGTCTCTGAGCGAAACAAATGAATTAAGGTTGATAAATAATACAAATAAAAATAAATAAAACTATTGGCAATATTAATAATGAAATATTTAATAAAATAAGCTATTTATAAATAATGGCTGCACTCATTTTATCTTGGAAAACAATGTCGTTATCCCGTAAGCTATTTGTGGTTTGGTGTAACAAAGTTTTCCTAATGGGATTATAAAATCTCAACAGTGATACGATTCTTTAAATTAATCACTTAATAATAAATTTATAATTTTTTAATAATTACAGTTAATTAATAGTTATTTATTAATTTATCATTAAAACCATCTCTATTAGTTTCAGCAATTTTATTGACAATAAAAAAAATCTTATTTATATACACTCCAAAGGAAATATATTTTTTTAAAGTAAATAATATTGTTTCATTCCCTTATCAAATTTATTTTTTGGTACTTTATTTATTCATGTTTTCTTTCTAATTATTGATGAGTTATTTACTTTAATAAAGGTTTTATTACTAATCTATATACTTAATTTCATGAAATAATTTTTATTGATATGTGAGTGACATATATTTTAAATATATCTTCAAAAGGAAAGTATTTTGCTAATCAAAGCTATCATGTGAAGGTGCTAAAAAGAAAAACATATTCTAAGAGAGTAGCTTTGAAGATATTTTTGTTAAAAATAGTAATCTATTATTTTTATATTAATATTTAGAGAATAAATATGTTTAATTCTCTGCTAAAAATTTAGTACATTTTTAGCACAAGTCTTTATTAAATAATAATGAGTACATGTGTTTCTTTGATGATTTTGTTTTATCATAGAACATTCTGTAAAAGATAGGTGTAAAATAATATTTAGTCTTAAAATGTACTCAAGTGTAAAGATTGTAAAAAAATTGTGTATTTTTAGAAAAAATTAATTTCTCTTAAATCAATTAATGTAATTATTTGAAAATTTTAAAATAATAAAATTACTACCCAGAACTAGTACCTTTTCATCACCTCAGAGATATTGTGTATTCTAAAATTAACAGAATTAGGAATAATCAGTTGGAATCAGCCATTTTCCTTCTTTCAATGGCTTAGTTGTCAATTTTCAATTCTGTTGCCTGCATGGAAGCAGGATCATATGCATCCTAAGACCGTTTCTTTGCTTATTGGACGTAACAGTCAAATTATGTCTATTTCTTGGGAAATAGAAATGTTTTCCTTGAATAGGGGTTAATTGGCCAATTATGTTCCTTTGACTTACTCAACTTGGGCTGTTAAAAAAAATGATCTGATGGTTTGTCTATAAATTTTTATACCAGGGACGAATTGCATAATCAACATTCACTTCAAGACATAGCGCTGTGGCATNATTATATATTTATAAGTAGGTTAATTAAGCCGGTTCTGGTTTACACAAATGAAAATGGCGAATATCGAAAAACAAGCTAGCCAAATATGGGCCATACGAATGGGGAAATTGGCTTACACCACCCAAAAAGAAATCAAGGTAGTTCTGGAAATCAAATGAGGAACTTGGTATCCCTTCATACCTCTATGATTTCCTCATCATTGCTGACGTCATAGGAGTGTCAAAGGCTTATTTTCCGTTCTCCTCCGTAGATAGGTGAGTGATAGTACACCCCAAAAAATTTCGGTTTATTTCCTGCCTTGTAACCACGGCATAACCAACCCTTCAGGAGAACATTTGTCATCTTCTGCTTTAGGGCTAACCTCCTTCTCACATCCCCAAACAACCCCTTTTGAGGGAATTGTTTAAGGATTATTTTGCGAACTTGGATACCTCAACTATTGTCATGTAGATCATTATATAGACCTCACTTATTACAGATATATTTTCAAATTTCATTCTTACCGGGTATTTTACAGAACATAAACTTTGCAAATATCCATTTACATCTATTATGTTATATAAAATTTACGTTATAAAGCTTCTTCTTCCTGTAAACTTCCATCTTTCACGACAATTTCAGCAAAAAATGACGTGCATGAATAAAAATACAAGCGTTTTAAATGTTTTTCTTAAAATACATTTTTTTTATTAAAAATGTAAAGAAGTATAAATGAGGCTCCCAGTAGAGTAATTATAAATGTATTATATAAATTAGACTTCGAGTAGAGTGCGGGAAGTAAAATGAATTATCTGGCTAACCTTGGTAGTGTATAGGATAGCATGCTTGCCCGGAAAGCAGGAGATCCGGATTCGATTCCCGGCTATGGTAGTAAGATTTTTTTAATCTATTTCCTTGCATTTATTGTTTAAAAAAATATGTTTCAAACATTTCTTTGTATATTTTTTTTATAACCTTTATTACATTCTGTTAAAAATAAAATGTATATTTAACTATAACAAATATAATGACGGCGTTTTAATTTGGCCAACAACTGAATAATTCATGACCTTCCAATTTAAGCCATTAACAAACTTATCAAACGTTTTATAAATATTAGCTTAAATAAGTAATTTGTGTCTTTATTTTGGAAATTTCATACTCTAGAAGGGAAAATCATATTAATATGTGTGTGTGTGTGAGAGTATATATATATTTACTGATACAATTTTGAACGCACCACATTTTTAGTTTGTCTAAAGTAGGATCACTGTAAATCCGTACAACAATTCCGATTTTCTTACCGGAAATTCGGTAGGATATTCCAATTACCTTCAGATATAGGTTATAAGTCGATTTGTCTGTCTGGCTGTCTGCCCACTGCAGGCTATTTCCTGCCTGTGACGTCTGAGAGTTCTGCGTGATAGCCGGCGAGCCTGGCACGTGACCTGCACAAGCAAGTGACGTGATGTGGACGTGACTCAGAACTCTGGTCAGTTAACACACACACACTTACATCAGCTGACTGCTACAGCTGCGTCTTGTAAACATTCTCCTCTATTTATATATAACACTATCAGTCCTATCACTTTCTCTCACTGTGCTTTTCACATTCATAATAGCCTTTTAAGTACTAAGTATGTATCCTTTTTAATGAAATATAAATATTTAGAAGTAAATAGAAAAGAATCCATATTCTAAATTAACTGAAGTACAAAAATAAAGATTGTTAATTCCTATGAAACTTCATTAGACACTACACAAGGAAATATAATAATCAATACACCAATGACGCAGAATGACCTGAGAAGATTTCCAATGTTCCATTAAAGATGGATACAAATATTATTGAATTAATATTTTATTTCTAAAAGTCAAAAAGGAGAAAGAGTAATTATCACTCTGGCTGACCGGAAGAAGCGAGTTAATAAAACATCGCTAGTCAATGTGCAACTTTTAATAAATATATTACTTTTCATAAATATTTAATATTTAGACATAGTATTACTTCCCGAATCTAGGAAACCACCACATAACACATCATCCTCTCGTCCTATAAGACACCTTTCTAACATCTTCGAAGCAATGCTGTTAAGACGCAAGATGCCTTGCATAGAATCTTTGAATATTTTTCCAAATCACCAATTTGGCTTTGGATATAAAAATTCTACTGTTCAACAAGTGTTTCGAGTCGTAGACTAAATTTTCTCTTCCCTTGAGTGCAAGGAGTACTGCCCAGGAGCTTTTTTGAATATTCCTCAGGCCTTTGTTCGTGTCTCGCAATGTGTTCTTTTGTGTAAGATCAAATCCAGACTTCCTAGTAATACTTATCTAATCCTTAAATTATACTTATCCAACCAGTAAAGTCCGGCAAGGATTAGATTACTTGTTATGCGATTATTCTACCAAGTAAAAGCGGGAGTTCCACAAGGTAATGAAGTTGGGCCTATCCCATTTATCTTATACACTACTGACTTCCCATCCAATTACTCTCCTTGCTCTATTTTTTTATGATAAGCTTCTCTAATCTTCCCACCCCAAACCTAAAACTGCTTGAAAAATTCTGCAAGTGCATTTTGCAAGTATCTAGATATGCTGCTGTAAATTCAGGATTAAAATTATTGAGTTAAATCTATGCATGTAAATTTAATATTACTTATAAGTATGGTTGTGCTACTCTCTCCTAGTAGAAAGCTAATGCATTATCTGGGATATTTTTTTTTCATACTCTCTTAGGGTTTTAAGAGCGTTTAATGAATCATGAAAAATCATATTAGTTCTCAATACTCCATCATTCATAAACTAATGCTGAGAAGTTTCTTAAGTAAACGCAGCTCCTGCGTGTCGGCCTGATAAGTTTGTAGAATTACAAATGCTAAGATACATTCCTTCTAAGCTAAAATAGCCATTCTATTTACGAACAAAAGATAAGGTACATGAAAATCTTGTCCAGGTTAACCTGAATTCCTGATTGAAGGGTCTTTTTTTTGTTGCAAATTTCTGTCATATTCTACCTTTCCTTATTTCTGGAAAAATATTCAACTCTTCTTATATTCATGTTTAAAGTGTGACTTAGACAAAGTTAGAGAACATATGGTAGAGCATATCTTCTATGCTTATAAAGAATGGATTCAGCAAAGCGTTCTTAAAGTATCAGGCTCGATTTAATGGAGGTTGAAAGGGAATTGCTACAAGATAATATTATTCATTAAACCTTGAGTTAAAATGTATTCCATTTAGGTATTAGGTACACATAAGCGGGCTCTTGTACCAGCAGACTGAAAATAGGAATGACGATGAAATCGATAATACCGCGATAAATATCTAAAGAATACTATATATCACTTAACATAACAAATACTAATTTTTTTAAAAATGTAATAGACCGCTTAGCTTTAATAAGTTCATATTAACATACTATATTTATTTAAAA
>KZ808945.1:123008-142084 GCA_000696205.2 Oncopeltus fasciatus
ATAATATACAATATATAAATAATATACAATATATATATATACAACATAATATACAATCTATTTAAGAATGTAACTATGAGTATAAAGCTTGTCCTCCGCCCCGATCTCCTTTATATTCCGACACTATTAGTTTTTACTCTCACTGTATAATAAATTTTGTCTCTCTCAAAATGTATGATTAAACTATAAATTTACTCTTAACCTAGTTTACGCAGTACATTCTTAAAGAATTTTTAGTAACAACAACTTGCAAAAATATTTATTTGTGAATGAACATTAGTGCTTTGATTCCGTTAGGATTTATCAGCAGAAGACAATTTAAAGTAAGGGGGTGTGAGTGTGTGTGTGTACATACACATTCTAATAGCCATATCAGAGGGGGGTGATCAGCTACCAAACTATATTGAGATGTTATTTATTATTTATCTTTGGGGTAGTTTGTGGAAGTGCGTGGGGATGTTTGTAAGCATGAGAGTTCCCTGTGCCAGCTGTGGCCTTGCCCAGGCACTCACACCCCTGTCAATATTGGCCCAATACCCCTTCTGTATTATATCCCAACGTGCCAATCAAATTGAAGAATTTCATCCTCCTCCCTACCTAGGGCTACCTATATACCGTTTTCCCTCAGTTATTTTTACTCTTGGAGTTCTCTCAAAGCCGAATATACCTACTGCCAAGGTAAGTCTTTCTTCCTGCCTGGAGGGACACCTCATTCTCTCAGTTAATTTTTATATTACTGCTACATATACATTTACCTTCCTGAATAATAATTTCGTCATCTACATAAATTCAAATACACATTGGATATTTCATTTTATTGTGTCGTATGGATACTACTGACATTATTCGATATCAAAATTGAAAATCGATAATTACCCACCCACGGATTAGTAACTTTATTCTCAATGGAATTATCTAATGCAAAGGGGAAAGTTAGATTTTTTAAATATTTTCATGGTTCAAATCATCCATCTTAATTCTCCTTCTATGAAAAGAGTTTTATTTGTTGAAAAGAAGTGCCCAGTCCACATATTCTTATCTTTTTGACGTTTTTACATAATTTAGTTAAACCTCCTGACTAAATTACGCTAAGATATGTTAGATAAAATCAATACTTTTTATTTAGTTAAAATAATTAAAAACCTTTTTTCCCAAAAAACTATATTATGTTGTTTAAATGTTTTTTTGTCCGAATGAGTCTACCTCAAAAGCTCTCAAAAATAAATGGGATCTCCACTGAGTCTTGTGCTCAGAGATACATTAGAAGACCACTCAAATGACAAGAGATATTGAGGATTAACCATTAGAGTAAACGAATTGTTTGAGCAGAAAAATAAAGAAATTGGGGAAGATATAGTGTGAGCCTCTGCCTTTAGAAAAATGAGTAAAGTAATTTTCCGAAAATTACCCAATACATGATACAATTTTGTATTTTGATTTATAAATAAGTAATTTCTTCAATTACTTATTATTTTACATGTCGCAAATCGACAGCATCGTTAACATTGATTTTTAATTTTAAAATAACTTTAACTTTTAAATAACTTTAAAACGTAATTGGTAACAGTAATGTGTCCTTGGTAATGTTTCTAAGTTATGAATGTTTTTCTTCCTGGATAATTAAATGCGACATCACTTTACTCCAGCATACATAGAGAAATAACAAATTTCCTAAAATAAGTAAAGTAAATATGTTTGGAAATCAAACCATACTTCCATAATCCGTGCTACACAACTTAACTAAAGTGCTTATCTGGATCTAATCCAGTTGGCAAAGCTGCAAAATAGAGACAGAAGTAAATTTTACAGTTCTGTCTTACACGGCCTCGTAAATACTCTTAGCGAATTTCCTCTAAGAAAATCAACAAGCTATTTATGTTAATTTGAAGATGGGACTTTGATTGTGAAAATTCATCGAAGTTTAACAAACACTGCAAATAAGCAAATATATATATATATATATATGAGTGTACGTTCTAGACACACAAATATATTCCTATTTTTTTGTTTTAGAAAAATATTGGTGGTTTAAGATTTATTTTGCTGACTGTTATATGAGAGACGGAATTTAAAGAATGGGAGAAAATGAATTGAAAAATTTTTAATTCCTTATTGTTGGAGATATAAAAACATTTATAAAACTCATTTAACACCCAATTTAAAACAACTGACACCAAGGGATTGCTCTAACAGTGCTGTAGGATTTATGAATAAATACAATTTGTAATAAAATAAAATATCACAATTCACGCTGTTTCCAGTGAAAAATAAATAAAATAATATATGTATTTCAGTAGTATGTGAGGTAGAAACACCTCTAATATAGTGTGTTGTTCCATTTCTGAAGTACACACTCGAAAATATGTGTGTGTGTGAGATAAATAACCCCTTTTTCTCTTTTTGTTTCAGTCGACTTTTTATTCGTTCCAACTTACTTTGGCGTTAGAGATTTTATCCAGGAAAATTCAGAACCAGAAATAAAATCAGTATTAACGCTTTCCGTTTCAATATATTTTTTTATATGTAATCCGTTAGCCTAAAATGTAACTCATAAGTGTTGTCAAAGTAATTATCAGTGTGTCAGGATATCTATGCTTATCGGTGTGTACAAGCGAGTTGGTTAGTGATTCCGGTAGAGCGCGCAGCAATGAACTACCATAATCTCACTTGTGCACCATTTTAAGCCCCTCTCCATGTTTTTCACTTGTCATGTAATCCCTCGTCACTCTTTTATTGCTACTGCCTCCATGCTGAAGCAACCTATGTTAAAGTCCCCTTACACCAAAGAGACCAGTTTTTTTTTTTTGTTTTTTTTTTCTTGTTTTAAGTTATATTATTTCCTCTGGTGGTGTTAAAACTATCTAAATTTCTCTGACATAAGTTATCGAATTCGCTTCTCGAAATTAATGACTTATGGCGGTTCAAGAAATAACAGGATTTGAAGATTACTACATAGCGGTGAAGCAAAAATCACGAACCAGATCTGTTCCTTTTGGAGGAATTTTCAGTGGGAATAGTTGCGATGACATCCTCCCTACAGAAAAAGTATCAAAACTTTAGTACAAAAATTTAGTAATTTAGCTGACTCTATATTGAAATATTAAATCCCAAACTCCATAAATTTAATATAAAAAATTGAACAGTAGCGCATTCTCGGAGAAACGTGTCTTAGTGTCATTTGAAATCGAGAAAATGTATTCTAACATTCCTCCCGGAGATGTCATAAAAATCTTTGAAATTTTTCAAGATTACAAAAAGTAAACCACATAATTGCGGATGAATATATCGGCTTACTTCATGTATGCTTGATGCAAAATTATTTCAAGTTTCAGGATAAATTCTACACCATGGACGGAGGCTTGATCATGGCTTCAGTGATTAGTCTCCTTGCAGATCAGTTATGTTTGGACTGCATGGAGTGTAGGTACATTTTATCATACTGCAATCTCCATAGAAAATGAATAGATTTTTTGGGACGTTATGTTAATGTCTTCATAATTTCTTTTATACAATTTCTTTCTCCTGTTTCATTAGAGGTTGAAAACGTGAGCTGCATAAATGACATGGATCTCAAAATAAGGAGAATATGGGGTATCCCACTGTGGGAAGAATATGGGGTGCACATGAATTTGATGTTTGCAGAAAACCCACTTCTAATGTTATCCGTGTTCCATATGATCCCCATGAACATAGACAACAAAAGGTGTCAGGACTGGTTTTCATGTTACACAGACCTCTCAGAGTTCCTTTGTCTTATAGAAGAGAGTTGAACTACATGAAGCATTCAGCCGTAGGCAATGAGATCAGTAAAAAGTAGTGGATACCCTCAGTAAGAAAGTTCTTTTGTTCCAAAAAAGTGGAATAAGGGAGAGGCGTAGGGCAAAAGGACGATGTTAAGATAAAATGGGTTTATTCGTTCAGTATTCCCTACCTATGACATATTTCCGAGAGGGTAGGGGATATGTTAAAAAATACAGGAATTTCTGTCGCTTACAAAAGCAGGGGATCACTAAAAAACCGCCTATATAACACGAAAGATAAAGTGGATCCTCTGGATAAATCTGGAGTCTATCGTATTGTCTGCCACACTTCTTGTGGTTCATCTTATGTAGGACAAAGCGGAAGTATTCTAGGGTAACAGAATTCCATAAAGTTAAAACCCTAATTTAATACAAAAATTGAATATAAGATACAAATAAAAAAACAGTACATGGAAACATCTGACAAAACATAGAGACATGAAATTATATACGGTCAATGTTATGTAACCCTGTAAAACTTATTTCACCTCAAGCCATTTTAAGTGAGATGTCACTTTGTATTCAAATGCAATGGTTTACTTAATTTTAGCAGATTTCCGGTAGGCTATGTTTTCTTTGATGCAAGTACCCTATCCCGTTCTTATTCCCTATCCCGTTCTTATTCCCTATCTTTGATACAGACGGGTTATCCCTTACATCCCTATTTCCTTTTCTCTATTCTTTTTTTTTTTCAATCAGCTTCCCCTTGTAAATGCGATAAGACGGAGATCACTTACTTGATGCTTTTTATAGTAAAAATTATTGCTATATTTAGTTCACACATTGCTTTGCCATGTTCCTCATTATTTTATTATACATTTCACAAATTTCTATGAAATAGTATTTAGTTTTATTACTATCTCCTAACTTTATTCTTTTATTTAGAGTTTCATTCATTAACTTGATATATCAATTATATTTTCCATTTTGTATTTGATTTCAAACATGTAATAGCTTATTTCATAAGAAGAAAAATTGACATCAATATTTTTTGTTTATCATGACCATATTTACTTTACATCCTGGCCAAAACCAAGGCTACTTTTGTTCGGTACTTTTAGCAATGCCCTTCAACACTTCTCTCTCTCTCACTCTCTCTCTCTCTCTCTCTCTCTCTCTCTCTCTCTCTCGGGAATAAGTACCCGGCATAGCACCCGGTATAAGTATAAGAGAGAGACTCTCTCTCTCTCTCTCTCTCTCTCTCTCTCTCTCTATATATATATATATATATATATATATGTATATATTGCACTCATGATGTGCGAAATCTCTACAGAAAATTACATTACTACATGGTCAAGTCCGGAAGAAGTGTTTATGAATACTCCTGGAGACCGTTGAAGTCTTGCTTAGCGTTTTAAACTTACTTTCTTTATATATATATAATATTATTCCTCAGTTTTCACACTAATTTTCAAACACAGAAAATAATTTGAGAACTACGAATAATTAACATTTGAGAAATTTACGTGAAAATTAATATTTCTTTTTACCCCTATTACGTGAAAGCTGTGATTCTGAACGAAGACCAAATTTACATCCGCTAAAAGAGAACTAGGTGACTCCATGATAGGAACACTTGAATAACAACAAAGAACCATTAGTCACTAGGTTTCCAATCTGCCTCGAGTCGTTCCATCAGCTCCCATTCCTTGGAGCGGTTCCAGACCTAACTTCACTTCAAAAATTAAACGTATAATTCACATTTATTCTTCCCCCACTCCCTTTTTCTGGACAGAGGCAGTGTTCCAAGTCTCCTTTTCATACCAGTCAAGTCCAAACTTGACCTGACATTTCACCTCCAGCTGGTAGGTATTTCGCTGCGATTATTCTGCTTAATGGTACACTTTTGTGTAAACACCAAATCGATTTTCCATGAACCATTAATCAAGACTGTTAGACAAGCCGACATGCTATCTCTCACAGAAGTTAGTAAATTTGATACATAATTTATCTTGCAACGGCTTATGTATTCAATCCTTATCAATCCTTCCCTAAATTTCATTTATGATTTTATGCCATTTTTCATATATACATTAATAATTATATTAGTTTTATTAATAGAGCATAAGTTTTTTTACCTAAATTGAATGACTATTTTTGGGGCGTTATATGACTTAATCAAAAAGTTTTTGAACAATTTATCGTTTTAGGTTAGCTATTTGTTTTCTTGCCTGTTTGTTTTAGCAGATTCTTCATGAGAAAATCAAGTAATCCACGTTGATGCTCTAACGTGACTTTTAAAATTTTTATAGATCTTAAACTTTCCTGGTAGCTAAATATTGTGTTCTTCATAAATTTGTATATGACGTTAAGATGTTTTATTAACTATAAAAAAATCTAAATCATCAATAGGTCTTTCAAAAATTAATGTTAATTTTTCTATATATTTAATATTAAAATGACTCCAATAAAGGTGATATATTTTCAATACAATTTTTATAGAAAATCATAAAGTGTTAGTAAATATTGTAATTGGGTAAATGTAAAATGTTTTTGAACATAGATTATTGAATTCCTGATTATAAGTGTCCTCTAGCATTGTAAATATTCTATTGTAGCAACCTAAATGAAATTGATTTATTTGACAGCCAAAGTGAATTTCTTTTCAGTATTAAATCAAATTAGACACACAATGCAGGAATAATGAACAGTTATTTTTGGTATTTGACGATTCAAATATAAAATAAAGTGTTTTTAATTTGACATAGCAGTAATAATTAAGTGCACAGTAAATACAAGTTTTATTAATCAAAACAGAAATACACACTTGTATATGTTCCCATATAACGGAGTGTTTTAAAATAACATATTTATTTTGAAAAGAGCATTCTATAAATAACTTTTCGAGTGATTAAAAAAATTAAGTTTTGGGCAAGTTTTCTAAGGATTTTAAACTTGGAATAAATAATATTTTGCCGTGATTTTAATTAATGAGCTTACAGTAATGTGTCAAAGCAAATACTTTTTAATATATAGGTATATNATATATACATATACATACATTTATTTATTAGTCTGAGTTCATTTTGGTAAAGAGTGTAAAATGATAATTCTAACTAACTACGAAGTGTTGATAATGAAGAAATAAATTTATTATAAATAAACAAGAATCCATAGAGGTTAGCCATGACGGGAGGTCCAAGTTCTACCATGCAATATTACTAAGGGGCCAAAATTTAATCTTTCACTGGCTTTTCGCCTTCTAAGACGAGTTTAATTAGTTCCTTCTTAGTTGTTTAATGAGTTATGGGATATTACTTTAACTGACGCCTACTTACAGGGGTCTCAGAAGATTCCCGGTACGGAAATAAAGTTATCCAATTAGGTACAGAGGTACAAGTGAGTATATAAAATTATAACACAACTTATGCACATTTTTAAAAACATTTTTTTTAAAGCTTTATATTAGTCCACGAGATGAGAAAAATAGAGAGAGACTAAATTTATCAATCAATAAGATTTGTTATTTATTAATAAAAATAATTATTGAATATGAAAGGCTTAAAATTAAAANCATCCTATTAGAAAGTGAATAGAGCCGGTGCTCACAGTGCAGAACTTTACGGTGCACAATAAAATTGTTCTTTCTTTCTGTACTTCCGTTTGCAATTACCCAGAGGGATTCCTGGCGTGCTCCTAAGGAACGCTCAGCCCTAATTGGAAACCTTTCTTCATTGAATGTGAAGAAATCTAGGCGGGCAGAACGGTGTGCTAACCATATGCCTTCTCTAGTGTGCCGTTTCCCCCTTGGGCCTATACAGCTGATTGCAGGACTGTTAAAAGCTTGCAAAAGTCTCCAACTTTATAATAGTATATGGTAAGAAAGCAGGAGCGGAGGTTTTTTTGTTTTTTGTTACAGTTACTGTTTTTTTGAAAATAGGGGGATCGCTCAAGTCTCGATATTGTACTGTAAAATGTTATGCTATGTTGCGTTTTTTTATTTTTATTTTTCTCTCTCAATAAATACCTGTCACCCTCTCGAATAAATACAATAATATACAATATATAAATAATATACAATATATATATATACAACATAATATACAATCTATTTAAGAATGTAACTATGAGTATAAAGCTTGTCCTCCGCCCCGATCTCCTTTATATTCCGACACTATTAGTTTTTACTCTCACTGTATAATAAATTTTGTCTCTCTCAAAATGTATGATTAAACTATAAATTTACTCTTAACCTAGTTTACGCAGTACATTCTTAAAGAATTTTTAGTAACAACAACTTGCAAAAATATTTATTTGTGAATGAACATTAGTGCTTTGATTCCGTTAGGATTTATCAGCAGAAGACAATTTAAAGTAAGATATATTACAGTGTGTGTTTGTATTATTTATTTTTTTCTAGAGTCGACATATATTTTGGAAAGTAGACAAGGAATAAGATAGAAGTATTTATAGGAACTTCCGGCTGATGGGATTTGAAAGAAATAGACTCTATATTCTAGCCGCTTCCGTTCAAAGTGAAGAGCTCTTGGCACTTGGACTCCCATTTTCACTAAACCGCTATTTTCCCCCTCAAGGAATTTCGCTATTTCCCGGGGATAAAGTGTCGCCTTGAAGTAGCCTAATCTAAAATTCACTGTAACTAAATCACTTCTTTGTGAACCCCCAACTGGTAGGGGAAGAGAATAGTATGTCCGACCCGTTGGAATTGCGTATTCTTAGCATATTTCTCTCTCGTTTCGCTAAAGAAGGACACAAGGGAGAGATAAGGACGAAATGTATCGAATACGTCAGAGAGAACTTGTAGCTTGAAATGAGAGACTTCTAAACTTGGCTACATACTTACCGCGAAGAAATATAGAGAAAAAAACTCAGTCATCTTAGATATATTCCTAAATATCTTCCTTAATGAGCGTTATTAGCCAAAATGGAATAAAGGCTAACCTTTTAAAAGTTATATTTTGCTCCTAAGGCCTTTTAAATATTTTTCCACGACTGTAATAAATATGGATATATCAATATTTGATTATTTTCCTATCCCTCATATGATATTAACCAATTCAATGGATTCAAACGTTTGTAAAGGAAAATTTCATACAAATTATTTTAATTTTAAAATGTGTGATCCTACCCAAACTGGAAATTACACTATAAAATATATCTTTAAATATTCATTTTGAATTGTGTTATTAATGAAACATTGAAATAATTTCGTTGAGCGTGAATGTCATAGTATTACAATTTTATTTTATGTTTTTCCTTTCACTTGTAATGTAGAAAAAATTTAAGATTTTTAATATCTCTCGTTGCTGATGGCGCAGTTGTTGCCTGTTCTTCTTATAGAGTAGATACTATTAAGAATCGCTTATGAGAAGCACTACATAAAATAGTAAAGCATTGCACCAAGTGGAAAATTTAAATTTATTAAATTATAACAGAGGTTAATAGGTACAAAAAGAAGGCCTCGTGAACAGTAACTTATCAAACGTTAAAATAAATTTTAATGTATTTAACATGCTTCGTTTCAGCCGTCACGTTAGTATCACTTGCGATAAAGCAACCAAAGTAATGTTTAAAATGTTTCCACATTTTAATAAAAATTATCAGTTGTCAACTAATAACAAATTACTGTTATAAAAACTTTGAAAAAACCCCATATTAATTTATGCTTGCCAATTTTGGAGTTTTACTAGTAAAAGCAATATTTAAAAAGAAATACTTAAGACTATTAAAAATAAATGTTTAAGGATAGCAACAAATTGCACATTTTTGACAAAAATAACAACTTTGAATAGTATCACAAATGTATTCGCCTTACAAATCTACATATATTCTAAAACGATTAAATTCTTTAGAAGATTTAAAGCAAAGAGAAATATCCTTATAGAGAAAATAGGAAACTACAATTAGTCATCGGGAAGAAGACACACCCTCATGGGCCTTATGGCATATTCTTCTGTGATTCTCCAATCTGTTCAGTAATGGTGAATATAATATATGTATATATATCATTTACTTTAGGCTCCTATTTATATTACTTTTATATATTACTTAATCACTTGTGAATAACCTAGAAAAAAGGTTATTTAAATTGTATGATATTTAATTCCAAATACGTTTACTTTAGATGTTATATCTATCTGAAATGTCTTACATAATTACAGATCTTTCTTTATATTTACATTTTTTTGTATTGTAATTTTTTAATTAAGTTAATTATTTATAATTAAAGCATTGATGTGTATACAATTATCTACAAGATATTAGAACTTTATATTTGTTTATATACAAAAAATATTCACAATAAAGGGGGAAAAAAATCTCTCTCGACCGACCTTAATCTTGAATGAAGCCTTTCAATGGATTGCAAAAAAGATATGGAGATTTTTAATTCAAATGGAGAGTTTTTGATCGTAGAGACTATAAGTAGATGTTATTTTGTTAGGGCTCGGTCAGGGTAGATCCAAAAAAACTACAGTTAATGTGTATTTTTTAATTATCTGCAAAATAATTTAAAAAATGAATTTTTCGCCAGATAAATAAAAAATAGAAATTTTTAAAATTGTAATTTTTTTTTTTTTTTGAATCTTCCTTGTTCGAACCCCAACAAAATAACATCTACAAGAATTCTAATTTTCGATTATTCTTAAAACTTACATACATTTTTTTAAATTTTCTCTTTGTTTAATACGTTTTCAACAATAATGATGTTGTTAAACTGTTAGAAAGCCTAATTCAAGTAAGAATTTATATATTACATAAGAATGACACACTTGGAAGCCATAATGTTTGTAATAAAACAGATTTAGGCTCCTGTTGTTATCTGTTTTTTATTAACTAAATTTTTATTATACTGGTGTACTTCGAGTTATAACAGTTCGAGTTATATTATAAACGCACATTTTCAGGGTTATTTTTGTACTGTACTTTCATGTTACTGGCTGTAAGTTAATTTTTAGCTATTAAATTATTTTATATATATTTAAACAATTTTTCACATCTTTCTTATCTTTTGTCCGTTAAAAATTTTCCCCAAATATCATTATTTTCTTTAAATTTCACCTTACTGTATTGGTAACAATAGTTGTTAAAATTGCAAAACCAGATAACATTTTGGCATCCTATTAGAAAGTGAATAGAGCCGGTGCTCACAGTGCAGAACTTTACGGTGCACAATAAAATTGTTCTTTCTTTCTGTACTTCCGTTTGCAATTACCCAGAGGGATTCCTGGCGTGCTCCTAAGGAACGCTCAGCCCTAATTGGAAACCTTTCTTCATTGAATGTGAAGAAATCTAGGCGGGCAGAACGGTGTGCTAACCATATGCCTTCTCTAGTGTGCCGTTTCCCCCTTGGGCCTATACAGCTGATTGCAGGACTGTTAAAAGCTTGCAAAAGTCTCCAACTTTATAATAGTATATGGTAAGAAAGCAGGAGCGGAGGTTTTTTTGTTTTTTGTTACAGTTACTGTTTTTTTGAAAATAGGGGGATCGCTCAAGTCTCGATATTGTACTGTAAAATGTTATGCTATGTTGCGTTTTTTTATTTTTATTTTTCTCTCTCAATAAATACCTGTCACCCTCTCGAATAATTTGAGCCGTTAACAACATTAAAAAATAAGCCCAATAGTTTACAAGGTTAAGATTACATAAAGTCGGTTTTTTATATATTTTAGCTATCAATCAGGATAGAAGAAAAGAAACCTTTCAACAACCTCTATAGCTCCATTTTTTTAGAGTTAATTTATTACAAAACTTCATAAATTATTTTCTGTTCCTACTATCGAAAAGCACAAAATGAACTGTTTGTAATTTCGCACACGAGCAAAATTAAATAATAAATGGTGTAGGTTCTCCTTTAGGTCTGTTCTAGAGGTGAGTCATTATGCTAATTTTAAATGTCAAAATCATATTTAATTACGATCATTCTTTGAAAAGGATGAATTGGAGAGAGGTGGAATAATATGTTAAAAGACCTTCTAATTACAAAATTCTAAATATTTTAATTAATTAATTAAATAATAATAAACATTAATGATTCAAAATGTTTTGTGAGGGTATTGAAAATGAAAATTCAAACGCAACAAAAAAAATGTTAATTGTAAGAAAAACTGGTTTGAATATATGGCGGAACAAGTAAAGACTAGAATTTGAAAATTCACTAAAAATACTTATGTCTGATTTAAATTTTTGATTATATCCAAAGCTACTGTAATCTCCAACGATTATCACTTTATTATTTTCCGGATATTTTGCCCTAGGGAGCATTATCTGAGAAAACACATTACTGCAGAGAGATACGTTCATAAACAGTACTCGGAACACAACATGGTTAACGTTAATAACATTCAGAATGAACACGATAAGGCTAAATACATATAATATATCTAAATATATATCCAAGAACGTAAATATTGATCTATATTTTACTCTGAGCATTTATTTAATGCATTATTAATATATATTTATGGTTAATTTTTAAGGTTAGACATGTAATTTAAAATTTTTACTTATGAAGCAATCTCTCTACGGTCTTTTTTCAGATGATTACTTCATATGAGTGAAATATCTGGCTGTAAAAAATATAATATTGGATACTGCAGTTGCTTGAAAGAGAATTACTTATTTCATAAAAAATTCTTCAGTCTTAATTAAACATACCACTATAAGTTTATACACACACACACACATACACATACAAACATATATATTATATGCGTGTGTGCGTATGTATTTTTCTTTGGCATGAATTTACGGCCGATATATGGCCTCAGTAAATAAGTGGAGATGCAAAGAATACATTATACTAGGTTGGATTTGGGAGAGACGGATGGGGCTTATACATATTTAATGAGGTGTATAATTTTTATTTATTTATTTTACTTCCCACCCAACCACTTGAGATGATGGAAGGAAGGGGGACCCACCCTATGCTTCTATCTACTCTGTGTGCCTAAGGTTTATCCACCCCATTCCTTGCATAGGGCAAGCAGGATTGCATAATCAACGATGAGGTAGCTTTTCCGGGGTAGGAGTCGAACCCACGATGCCATGCTTTGAGGCCCAAACTTTTCTCGGCCTGTACCCCATATAAATGCTCTTATTTGTTGTGAGTAGAGAAAATTCCTCGTTTTTTTTTTGTTGCCTAGCTGATCAGAAATCGTCTACTAAGACTTCACACACTCACATAGCCTATCCCTTCCATGCACCTTCCAATGAAGAGAATATGTACACCTCACCACTCCCACATTAAATGCCAAAGCCCCAACCCATTATTTTTTTGTTATTATACACACTTTACTGATAAATTACATCCTTCATTGTGTAAATCCTGCAATGTGCTCTCAAATGATAATAATAAATTTATACTATAGAAAAAACGTGCATTAAACTTATATTTAGAAAAATAAGTAAAATAATAAAAATAAATTAGCAAGTAAATAATGCCACAATGGAAATAAATACTAAATATATACAACAATGTAGAAAAGTCGGAATAGTAATTATAATAAAAGTCAATAATAATAATAAATAAAAACATTATTATATGGTATGTCCTTCGCATGATGGGGAACCTGGAATGTGTCCAGCAGTCCCATTGAATTTCAATAAAATATGTATAATATATTTTCAAAATTAACAAATAATTTCATAAATAGCTTGATTTAAATTAACAAATAATTTTTATGGATAGATAACTATGAGGATGTCATGTGGACATTTCCTATTCAGGCGACATTGTGGGGTGTCAAGAGGGGTAATGTTGGATAGATTTTGGACTAAGGGTTTGGGATACAAGAAAAGTCTGAGTGAGTTTTAGTAAAACGGGACGTAATAAGATCTTTAACGAATGGGATTCCTAGGTCATTTTGGATAGTGGAGTTTGTGACATTATACGGTGCATAAGGTTTGGCTACACGCCGCTGTGTCAACTCTTTATGTTCAAAAAGGTTCACGTAAGATTTGCAAATAGTAAGTTTTTCGGTCACAGATAAGATTGACTTGCAACTTTATTACTTGTATTTCCTTTTTAGTTCGTGTCTTTTGATTTTGTATGTGTTTTCCATATTAGTTGAGACGCCAAAAAAAATAGATGTGTGTGTCAGTTGAAGAACTGACACTAAAATGCCACTAGAAACATCAGGCACCTACTGGCGGATAGATTGAACCTCCTCCTCAATGCCAGCCACCTAGAAGGTAGCGACCTGCCATCTCTCACATTCCTCAACCATCAGTGTCACATAACCATTCTTCACTCCTTTTCCTCTGAATTCCTTTCCTTCCATAATCCTGTCATAAACCTTTAGACAACAGTAGTCTCACTCCTACGGACTACCTTCAATCCAACCTTTGTACTAATGCGTATCTAATTAATATCCTTACAAATTTATCACCTCAAGCCAATTCCAAGATCACTTTAAATCTTAAGGTCCCCGGTTCCTCTCCGGCGGAGATTATAATGTGAATCAATTACAGTGAGGCACGAGAACGACCAACTACCTTGGCAGTCTGATTGGCCCATTGTTGCAAACCGTCTTCCTGATATACTGGATTTTATACCATTTCATCTGGTAGTTTGACTCCATTCTATGTCGGAATTCGCACAAACAATTATATTTTATAGAAGTATCTTGTGGTAAAATTGAACTTTAGAAAAGTATCATTAATTTCCAAGAAAAAATTAAAACATTGTTGTTGTTTTTTTTGTTTTTTTCAGGTGGTGAAAATGTTGGCAGTAGTGGTGCTGGTATTCGCCGTGCTCTGGCTGCCCTTTAGAGGAATGTTGGTGTACAACTCCTTCGCTTCCATCTTCGGCGTGCCGCTCTTCCTCGACCTGTGGTTCCTCATGTTCGCCAAGACTTGTGTTTATATCAACAGGTAATACCTCAACTAAATACTTACCTACTTATAACTGTATGTCAAAGTTACCACAACAACAAACCACCAAGGATGACCACACAGGAGTCTGTCGAGGATGTCAGACTGAATCTTCTTTCCCACCGTCTTCGGTAAACTACTCATCCTCGACCTGTAGTCTCAGAACTTGTCAATATCCGAAACCGCGGTATTGTTTTTATTTACACAAAGGTCAATGATTGAGCTGATTTTTCCAAGGGAAACTTAGTTGTTCAGATTAGAATGACGCGATTATTTCGAAAGATGACAAGAATTTGAAAAATTTCCAGAGATCTGATACTAGGTAGTCTGGCTACACTTTTGAGGCATTTCTAAATATTTTGTGGTCTACAACTCCTTTGCCATTCTTCCTCGACCTGTGGTACCTCATGTTCACCAAGAACGGCGTTTATCTCAGCAGATAATACTGTAGCGTAATACTTGCCTAGTTATGAACATATTTTGGGCAAGCGTAAATTTACTAAGCACTACTCTATCTTCCAATCAGAGGGACTGACCTGTAGTTCTTCATGTGCTCTGCTCCCCCCCCCCCCCCATTGGTGGAATGTTTGTCTAGAACCTATTTGGCTTTTTCTTCGGCTACTCTTCCTTAAATTTTGGTTCCTCGTGTTGTACCAAAATCCTAAAACCAAAGTTGGAAAATGGTATATAACTCTTAAGCATGGCGTCTAATATCCTAATAATCCAATACTCTCAAACCAATAATTCTTATTGGAACCATATTAAATTTTCCTATTTCATTTCAAATCATATCCACCCTTCATATCTCTTTATTAAATAGCTTATATAATCTCTAATCAGTCTTATCCAAATTTCTTTTCGTTTCCTTCTTACCAATAATATCTCTCTTATTAGAAAAAATAGGTGCTTAGATCTTTTGGGATAACTATTTATAAACATGGAGACAGGAAATTAAAGAGTTCAAACACGAATCATACTCTCTCCCTTAATAAATTATTTATTATCAAATTACATAGCGTAATTATATATAGCATATAATGAATTACATTATAAATGAATAAAGTTTTAAACTCAAATACAAAATACATAATTTTGTTATTACTTGTGACTGGACAGCAATCAATTAAATGTCTCTCAACATTTATTGACATTAAAAGGTAAATTATTTATTAATTACATTACGTTACGTAACTAACTAATATTTATTAACTATCTTTATCAAAGAAATATTCTCATTTATACGAATTTCATGAACTGTTGCTTATAATTTCCGATGTTTGGAGAGTGATTCATATTATCAAATCAAATAAATAAGAATATAAAATGAAAAAAAAAAAAAACTTATTCTGTATTAACCAGAAATCATAAGAAATATTTTTGTCAATAATATAGAAAGTATTTTATCTTTTATTAAATTATTTCTAGCTTCAAATATATTCTTTATGAATGATTTAAATAATTAAGTAATTAAAGGGAACGTATTTTCCTAATAATAATAGTAATAAATGTGTTGAATCTCTTTGTTAACTATTGGGTTATTAGCGCCAAAAATGTAATATAAATAAGAATAAAATTGTGTTTTAGTGCAAACTAGTTTGTATCGGCCTCTATCGACCAGCTCTTCCTAAAGAGGCGCGCATTTTTCGTGTTTGCGTTGAGGGAGTGCTCGGTGGTGCCATATGGTCCAAATCCACCAGGCTGTCAGTAGAAGGGTCACTAAACACTTCTAGCCAAAATCTACCTCGACCAACCTATGAAATGTGAATAATTCACAGTAGTTGCCTAACAATTAAAAATGTAATTGAGATTCGATCAAAATGTTGATAAATAAAAACACAGTTTTCTTCAAAATATGTGTTCTTTTTGTACTTTTATTATTATTTTGATAGAACCCTAGTTACCTTTTCAGTTTCATGAGCAACAACTTATTCATTTCAACTGCTATTTATTTATAAATACCCTTTATCTTCAAGAAAAATTTAGTTTTATCGGTTAAGTCTATTGAAATTATTTCTTAGAAGTATTTCTTAGAAGACATTAAGTATTATATCGTTGTAATTTTCTTAATTAGACATTTTACTCATAAGTAATTGTGCATAACTATCTGAAATTAAAAACGCCTACGATTCTGCCTCAATGAATGTAAGTGATATGACAAACATTTTTAGAATTTTACAGCTGTAAGGAGTAATCTTTTGATATTAAGCTACTAAAATAATTTTTGCTAAATGACTCTTAATGAGAAATTATAAGAAAGAACTAGGAGGGTTTGGTACTTCAGAACTAGTCTCAGTAAAATTAACTTCCCTTTGTTGTTATTTTCTGATGTTATGGTCAAATTAATAATTTTGCTTCTTCAAGCCTACCTTTAATTTATAAATTTTCAAATCTTAAAACAGTCTAAAGATAATACTCATCATATTACCTAATTATTAGTAGTTAAAATCATCTACTACATTAAAAATATAAATCATTTAGTTTTTCCAGTGTAAAGTTTTAAGTAATATTCTCTGACTGAAATAGTTTAAGCGAGACGTTAAAATTAAATTTGAAGCATAAATAGAATTTTTTATTTCCTCTCAAGCTGGGACTCGAACTCTGTCGCAGAACCGGAGATGAATTCCTCCACCCTCTAAGCCACATCTCCTACCCTCTTACCCCCTCTTCTCCTACACCTGGACCATGTCAGTAGTATTTTCATTTCCGACCCTTAACCATTCGATACTTTTTTCCTGAACTATATTTATTTTATTAAAACTGAATCGAAAATTAACTTTAGATCACAATTACTTTGATAATATACTTTCCAAAGCAGACGTAAATAAAAGCCAACTTGGTTGTTTCATTCCTCCAGGAATTTTTCTAGTAAAATCATATCCATTCACTGAAATTGGAAGGAATTGGATTTTTCATGAGTTTCAAACATTGTTTTTACAGATTTCTTAATTGACTGAAGTAGAGATCACCCCAGGAATCATTTGTTTAGTTAAAGATAAGTGAGCTGGAAAATAAAATGTCCAGTGCAATATCTGTTTTCCATATGTAATACACACACACAAACATGAGTTGATACTTATTGGTGTTTGTCTGTCTATTAGCCTGAAATATCTCATAATCCATTGGTAAGCATTACAGTTGTTTAGTTATTCTACTCTATTTTTGATTAAATATAAATAATAGTCATTTAAGCAAAACAAAATTGTGAAAATCCTAAAATTAATAACCCCATAAAAATAGTACATACTTATATTGAAAACTTACTCAATTACGTATCTATCTATAAATCAGTATTAGTTAATTATCTTTATCACTAAAATTTATTTATTTGTTTAATGTTAAATATGGGAGTGGTCTGATAGGCTTAAGAGATAGACTAGACTTATAAAGATAGACAGCTGATTGAGTTAGTTGTCAATCTGAATAAGAAGCACGTTTATTGGATTATTAGTTTTCGGTTATTCACAATTTTTTTTTTGTAATATTATTGTTATAATTTTTATATAATTACCATTAAAAACTATTATTCCATAATATAAAAAAAGAGGATATCTAAAAAATTACATAAACTTCCCTATTGCTCTGGAATTGAAGTATAATGTTAAATAAGAGCAAATAAATACTCTTGTATCAAGACGAACTAATTAGAAGTGGACAATTGAAATTAATGGATAAATCAGACGGATAAAAATATATTTTATTTTGGAGTGGGGCAGAAAATTAGAGTTTTCTTAAAGTAATATTTTTTGCTCACAAGTCATACACCAAGAGAAAGGTAAAGTAATTACATTTTAATACATTTTTAATGGGAGAGAAACGCACTTTTAATATTTCTATAGTTTAAAAAAAATTTAATTTCATCTATATTTTTTCACAGAACATTTGGTTTTTCATGGAGAAGCTCATTTAGGAAGTAGTGGGCGTTCTAATTCCAACCCTTCAGTTTTACTATATTAAAATGTAATCATCCCTCTCCATTTTTGCCTAAATAGAATTTGATAATACATTTACCAGATACAAATATAGCAAATACAGATTTAAAAATAAATAAGAACAATTCCTCTTTTCTGGTAAAGAAATCAAGCTATTCATGTTACTAATCTGACGCGTCAAATGAAAAATATTACCAACTCTTTCCTGAAGAAGCTAAAAATATGGTCCCTTAAAACTTGTACATACATACATATATATATATGTGTGTGTGTGTCTGCGTGTGTGTGTCTGTGTGTGTATATTTCTCTACACGATCGGTATTTAATCTTCTTTTTGTCAAATGTTGGATGAGTTCTTAACAAAGATATCTTAAATCGTCATTGTTATTTTAGTTTTAAAAAATATATATTGAGAAAAATAGGTGTAAAATGTATTTTTGAAATATTTATATTTTATAATATTTCTATGAAAACTGTTATTGAAGAAGGTAATAAGAATGTAATTATAAAT
>KZ808946.1:26988-38182 GCA_000696205.2 Oncopeltus fasciatus
CCCCCCCCCGGAAGTAATGTCAAGCTGATACAGTTCAGCTTCTTCCGAAGTCCTCTGAAATACTTCTTCTGCAAGGCGTCACCTCCTCTCTAAGCAATTCCCTCTGGAGGCTGTGTGAGCCCCTTCTCCATGGGGTCTACTGCAGAGATAGTTGTCTGGAATGTTGGCCAGTCGATTTCTTATTGTTCCGGAAGAGCTCGCATAGTTCGGTCTCGCCCGTCTTACCTGGCTCTTCTTCAATTCCAACCTCGCTTTTAGGTTACCCCCGAATGTGATTTAACGTCCCTACCTGTGTAGATGTGCCAGCCAACAATGGCTGTATTTGTTCATCTCTTTAATTTCGAGGAGGACTCAACTCATTTTACCTGCTGTAACAAAGGTTTTGTTTAAAACATAAATATTTAGGTCATATAGACTTTATATGTAATTCGTATTGCTGAGATTATTGAAATTCATTTTAACTTAATTTATTTTCAAAGATTCTAAGTAAATTAAAAAAAAAAAATTATCTCAGAACTTTAAAAAATGTCACAATTAGCAATTCAGGCAGAATGTTCATTTATTTATTTTTTTGGTTGGTATTTATGATTATCTATGATAATTATATTTATTATTATCTATGATTTTTTAGTTGGTATTTAATTCCACTTTAATTTTATACAAGAAATGCAAGGGAATAAAATAAAATGGTTCTTAAGTAAAATAATTTTTTATTCTGTTACCTTGCATTTCTTGTATATTACATTTTTTTTTTATCTGATATAATCCTAGTTATCTAAATATTCATTTAAATTAAGTTTTAAAATCAGACATTCATTAATTTACATCCCTACATTTATTGTTTAAGTGCTTGGAAATTTGAATTTTACTTTGGTTTCATTTAGATACTATAAGGAGTTGAGAGAGTTGTTTAATATATCTATTTTTTCAAAGTTTCGATCCATATATTTGTTATTTTAATGTAACGAAACGTAATTTGTTTAAATTGTAATTTCCTTACTTTTATGTTCTATTAAATGAAAATGTCAAAGAATATTAATTTGTGTATCGAGTGGTCTCGCTTACTTTTTAAATATACAACCCAAATTTGGCATTTAGGCTTTATATTTTACATTTCGTAATAAATTCATTTTCGGCTGAAAATGTATGAGATGGAGTGGGGATTAGTCAGAGACCGAAATTTTTAATCAATGCATATTAGTGTTAAAAAAAAATTTAACATAATAGTTGTTAAATTTTATTTTCTAGCATTTTGTCCTATGACATTTTTACAGAATACGTTTATTAATGTACTCATTTATAAATGTTACTACGGCGGTTGACGGTTTCCTCCCGAACAGTCTAGAGCCAGTCTTAGTGTTCTCACTTTTGACACTTACTTCTCACTTTAGTTTATGTATATTTTCAATGAAATATGGGAAGTTGCTTAGTTTAGTTGCGCCAGGACCATTGGATGGATCTACAGTTTGTAGTTTTATGTGTTCTGCTGATTTTTATATTATTATTATACAAACGCACGGGAATTATGTGTAGACATAATAGTAGAGTGGATTCCAGCCTTGAACATATCCATTGCTGCAAAAAGAAGACTTGATGAAAAATCGAAGTAGGTTCGTTGTAGCTGAGCCCACATCCGGCGGAAATACCTGTACCAAATTCTTCGTGACTGGAAGATATCCTTCCCATCTGTCTTTTGGGGTTCGTGACTCTTACATGAAGGCCTCAATTTCGTTCGGCAGATGTTTCAATCTTATCTTGTGACTCTGCAAGATAACTCGGGCATTCTAAATGAAATGCTCTACTGATATAAGGCGGTTTTTAAGATAAATCCCAAAGATCTCATTTGCTCTGCCAATCTTACTTTTACAATTCACCAACTTAAATTATATGTTGTCATTTTAAGCTTATTTTTAAATCTGTCTTCAGTTCATATTTTTCTGCTAAATTTTTTTTGTAATATTTAAGTTTGCATCCGAAAGAAAAGTAACTTAAAATTTTCAAATAATATTAATTTGTAAAATTCACTGAGAGGAAGAATTAATTCACTTAATGGTCATATTAATGCTTTGAAGAAAAAAAAATGCAAGACCTACGGAGAAGAAATCATTTTCTACGTGAGTGTAGAGCCAGACAATGGTGGGTTCCTTCGACACATCCGTCAGCTGTACGGTGATTCCTCAAGAGATTAGTCTATCCCACAATGGAGGAGAACTAGAGGATACTATGGCCATCTGTGTTGGTGGTGTAAGTGTGTCATTACCGCTACACAATGAAGTCCTCTTGCCGGTTGGATTGACACACGGAACTCCTGGAGAACATGTGGTCTCTGGAGTGACTCCAGTCGTCAGGATGGCGCTTCCAACGGACGTCAGATAGGATATCTTCCTAGGATCAGGATAGGATATTCTTCGTCTGGTAGCGGTCAGTCCGAGGAATCATAGAGAATTAACCAACATTCATTTATTATGACCGACATTTGCTTTAAATTCATTTATACAGCTTGTTAAACTTTTAATATTTTTCTAAGATGATTTTAGTTGGGGTTCGGTCGAGGTAGATCCAAAAAAACACAAATAAAAAAATGTATTTTTTTAATGAAGGATTTTTTAATATTTTTGTTTGTACTAAATATTACTTTCGCTTGAATTAAAAAAAAAAATAAAAAATTATTTTTGTTCACCATGTAGTATTATTCACGGGTCTTATTTTGGTAAATGAAGCATGCATTTTTTAATTACTTCTGCATTATGTTAAATTAAAAAATAAAATAAAAATGTCTTAATGCAAACTTATTTCCCTTCCAGTTGTTAATTAATATTTTATATGCTGCATGTTTGTAATTTTCGATCTTACATAGAATTAAATTATTATATAATTTCAAGACATATATTCTGTATTTCAAAAATCCCCTGATATTTTTGGGTTTTATTGAAACTTTTGAGTTTACGGAAAACTTTTTGTTAACAATTTATATTTATTGGTTAGGCAATGAATGAGAGGGAATAGAATAAAAAAATCTAACTGTCCCAGCCAGGAATCGAACCTGGATCTCTTGCTATCCGGGCCGGAGCATTTACCACTTATGCTACCAGGACGCGCTAGATATCTCATTAAATTCCCTCTACACTACATTTTATATTCTATTCCCTCTCATTAATTGTTTAAAATTTACGTGAGATAAAAAACCACCACCAAATAAAATATTTATTGGTTAGGGTTTTTCCCCGTCATTCTTCAAGGGAAAACGTGGAGGGGGAGAATACCTCTTCTCTGACGAAGGGGAGAATTGCTGATTTTACAAAAAAAAAAAAAAAAAAAAAAAAAAAAAAAAAAAAAAAAAAAAAAAAAAAAAAAAAAAAAAAANAAAAAAAAAAAAAAACTAGATCCTGGGTTTCATATTCCCTGATCTTACGTCATTTGTCTTTGCTCCCATTTAGCAATCTATCTGGACTCTTCAATTTGCAAAACTCTCACTAATATTCTCTATTTCAACTACTTTCCAAACCACGGCCTAGTTTAGTTTTTTTTATTATTATTTTTTTTTTAAATACTAAACCAAGCTTGTTAATATATCTGAACTAATTATAGCAAACTGAAAGGTATTAAACAAAAAATAGTATTTTGACAAGTTGAAAAAATCATATCAAGAGCTGTTTGGAATATCTGACTTAGAGTTTAAATGTGTGTGTGTGTGGGGGGGTGGAGGGGGATAGAATAATTTTGCTCTTATCACTCACTGTTTGTGATAGAACTTGTTTACGATGAATAATTTTCATTTCATTATTCGGGAAACTTCTAAAAGTGTCTTGGTAGAGAATTTTTCTTAGGGTTCAGTTTCTTGAAGTTAAGTGGCCCCTTAACGATTAAAATTGTACGTTTAAAATGACATGTGATTTAAAAAATGAACTTCAGATTTAAAAATGATCGAAAAAAAATTTGTATTTAAATAAAATTTAAATTAAAAAAAAAGAGTAGAAATAGTGGTTTAAATGGCCGTATATTTTAATGAATTATACTATTAGTTATATCAATAGATGTATAGCTTACACTTCTCAATTGTAGTTCTCTAATTTAATAGGTGTCAAATTGTGACAATATGTACTACTTATTCTAATAGAAGTGCAAATAAATTTTGCACTTATTTAGCCAGACCTCAGTGATCTCATCTACACCTGCTTGCTGCGGACTCGCATATTTGCTATCTGGTAGTGTCCTAGAAGATCGGTACAAACCTCTGTTGAGGTTCCTAACCCGCAGATCGATCTATACGAGGAAGAGTGGGGGGGGGGGGGTATATTCCTCTACCTAACTCGCCGTAACTTATCGTTAGTACACTACCGCCGTAACTACAGGTGATCCCTCTTGCGTAACTTTACTCTCACTAGGGGGGTGAGGGTTTCCAAGGCAGTCTCCCCACCAAGAGTACCGAAGATGCAAGTCCAATCACAAGCTATTCACTGTTGTTGGGAATAATTATTTTTATTACGATTATTACTATGTTTGATATTTGATATTAATGTTTTTTTTTTATTTATTTTTCTTCTTTTTTTTTGTTACTATTTTTGCCTTATTTCTAATTTCCTATTAAATTACAGTTACGAATGAATATTACTTTTGTAGCAATTTTTAGTGCAAGGGAACAGAATAAAAAATCTAACTGTCCCAGCCAGGACTCGAAACTGGATCTCCTGCTTGCCGGGACGGAGCGTTACCGATTACGCTACCAGGACAAGTCTGATAAGTTATTAAATTCCCCGAACTTTTTATTCTGTTCCCTTGCACTTAAAATTGTTAAAATTTACGTGGGATTAAATACCACAAAAAAAAAAAATAGTATTTATAAAATTACTTTTGTAGGTTTGTTTAAATTAACTGTAGAGAGAAAAAGAGTGAGAGAAAGAGAATGAGGAGGGGAAGTGGGGGGAGATTGAGAGAGCGGGAAAGAGAGAATTCGGGAAGGGGGGCGAGAGAGGGAGAGAATGAGGAGAGGGGGGAGAAGAGAGAGAGAGAGAGAGAGATTGAGGAGGTGGGGGACGAGAGATGTGGAGGGGGGATGGTGAATTTGTTATAAGTAAATTCGAATTTCCTGGAAGCCCAATTCCGTTATTGGGGGGGGGGGGCAACCCCTAGGAAAGGTCTTCCCCTCCCTTACGGCTGAGATAAGTGGTAGTGCACCCGTGAGAGAGAGAAGTCGTCTCCTTCTTTTGTGGCACTTTCTAGTTCACCTTGGCTTCGTACCCGGGGGTCAGCGCTCGTGTCCGCGTCCAGCCGCACTCAAACCTTTCCCTACCTTTTTACCTTTTTTCCCCCTCCATTCCCTCAGAGAATAACTCCTAAAACATATTGTTATCTAAATTCAAAGGCTAGTGATAGAGTTTTGTTAGCGTGTACTTTATTACGAATTATATTCTTCAAATGTTTTTATATTTATTGCCCGACTGTTAAATAAGAAGGCCAAGTCATATTTCCCGCTCAACAAAACAATTATAAGATCAGTAAATGTTTATTGTAACTTTTTTTATTGTTGAAAAATTCACTAATAAGTCACCACAGATAAGTGATTATGTTAAATTACAAGATCTTTATTTCAACCTCCTAATTGGGTCTTAGGAGGAGTTTGTAGAAATACAATGTCATGAGTATACAATAATAATTGACAATATGATACAGAATTACCATAATGTAATGTGGTATCAAATGTATGAATGTAGAAAGATATGTAAGAGATTTTTAAAAACATGTAGACAACAACTTATTTTTAAAAAAATTGAATAACATTAAAACAGTAATTTACCACACCTGTCTATCATGAAGACGAGAGAGGACGTCCTGTCCCTAAGTTCACATTCCATGACTAGGACGAAATATAATTTTTCTGAAAAACACCGTGGGTGGTGGATTATTAATATCCAATGCTCAATCCAAGGTGTTTATTTTTCTGTAAAAGCGGTTAGGGGTTCCCTAAACTACCCTGGCACCCCTAACTAACCCTTACAATTATTGTAATATTGACTAGTGAATTCCATCCGTTTCGCCCTGTCATTCATCATATCTTCTTAAGCAAAGCAAAACCCTCCGACAGTCTCTCCTCCCATCTGTCAAATCTGCAACTGCAATGTCTCTCCACCCTGCATTTCTTCCCTTTGAGCCTACGTCCCGTCCATCTTGTTTCTTGCTGAAAGTAGCTACTGAGATCTACCTAAGGGATTTATGTCATTCATTACTTCTCATTTATCTTCTCCTTTATAGTATCCAATTTCCTGTTGCGTATTGCACAGTTATTCCTCTCAATTTCTCTATTATTTACATACTCATTAATATGATATTGGATAATTACTCAGAAAATGCTTCATAAAAAAAGAAATATCACATTTACAGACATATATTTGTAATTATAGGATTTAATTTCTTTTGTTGCTCATTTTAAATTTATACTTCATAGTTTAATTTATTATTTACATACCCATTCCTATTGTAATGGATAATTATTACTCATTAATGTGTATCTAAAAAAAAGAAAGCCCTTATCTATTAAATAGTAATCATTTAGTAAGTCATACAATATCCTATCTAGGTTTGTAAATAACTCTTGAACCACTTACATAAAAAGTATACCAAATTAAGTGACATATATTCTTTTTAGAATTGTTTAAACCTAAAATGAGTTATTTAATACTATCAGTTTTAGAAATTTATCTATTTAAAAGAAAAAAAAAAGAAAAAAAAAGAAATAGTAAGTTGGTCTCTGTTCTTGTACATCTGATGAAATTTAATTTGAAATTTACTTTTCCCCCCCTTTCTCTTCCTCCCCTGATTTTTACTTTACATGTTGGGGGGGGGGGGAATGAGATTTCAGGGTGACCCCCTCTGTTTACGGAGTGCTGGCAGCTCCCCACAAAGTTTTTGTGTTCCAAGATAAACACCCCTGTCTCTTCTTCCTCTGTCTGATCCTCCTTCTTGCGGGTGCCTATCTGAAACCCCCCCCCCCTCCCAATGATTGAGGGAAACAAATCATTACGTCAGTAAATCGTGAGCACCTCCCTTTCACACACCCCCTAACAATAATGCGTTCTCTGCGCGATTGGGCGATAGTTGTAACATTTGACCAAGGCCCATTTCGTATCTTCAATACTCCACTGCTATATTTATTACTTTGACGACGTCAGAGACCGGCTGAACTGAAATGTTCCCACTACTTCCTCATGTTTTCTTTCTCTTGATACTTCTAGTGGGGGTTTCTTGAAGGACAGCTTTTGTTAGGAAAACTTCAATTCAATCTAGTGCAGAATACATGTAATTCATTTTTTTTAAATATCGTATTTGTTGTGGTATTTAATCATACATTAATTTTATACAATAAATGCAAGGGAAAAGAATAAAAAAATTTTACTACCTAGACCGGGACTCGAACCCGGATCTCCTGCCTGCCGGGCTGACATGTTACCGATTACAACCACCGAGGCAAGGTGGTGTAATCTGTAGCATGCCAGGTCGGCAAGCAGGAGATCCGGGTTCGAGTCCCGCCTTAGGTAGTAAGATTTTTTTATTCTTTTCCCTTGCATTTATTGTATGTAATTCATGTATTTTCGGTCCAATAGTTATGTAATCTTTATAATGAAAAGGAAAGCATATACAGGATAGTCGTTCTCCATTGCCTTCATCTTAAATAAGTATTACTAATTATTCTAGTGGAATATATCCAATTCCAGTGCTATAAAATATTTCCAATCGTCATGCTATAAAAGTTATAAATTTAAATAATAACTTGAAAATATAGCATAACGATAGTATATATATAGCAATCAAGAACAGGTCTGATAGAGAGTGCAGTGCACATACAAAATTTTCGCGGATCTCTCGCCCTTCGTCAGTGAGAAGTGAAGACACTGAAGTGTCTATCCCACCTGTTCTTGATTGCTACGTATCGCAGCCGCGAGTGTTCCAATTCTATTAAAATTATAAGTAAAATTAAATCAAGGTAGAGAAAATGAAGAATGACCAGCCGATAGATGCATTCCTTTTCTTTAGAAAGAATAAATAACTATTGGACCGAGAAAACACGAATTACATTCGTGTAATTGAATTTAATTTCCAATCGACATTTAGTTTCAACTCACGGTCTCAGCATTTTAGCAAGTTCCCGTAAGAAAATAAAACCATTCAGTTTACTCCATCTTTAAAATATCTGTGTCCACTAAAACTTATTTTTTCAAAGCATTGGATGAGTCCGTTAATTGCTGAAATCGACTGTGGCGGGGGGAGAGTGGTGAGTGATGGATTAAAATTTAAAATCTTACTTTTTTTTTTTTTAAATTAATATTGAGAAAATAAAAATTATAATTAGCAATTTTTGACATTTATATTCTATATTTTTTTGTAAAATGAATATAAATGTAAATATTTAAGATTTTAACTGCCCCTTATTAAAAAAAACAAAAAAAAACAAGAAAACAATTCCCCATTTAGTATTTAGGCTTTCTATTGCACATAATTGAATAAATTAATTTGGCGGAAATTTGATGAGGAAAAATGAAGGGGAGGGGGGTGCTCAAAATCAAAATTATTGTACTGAATATTTCCATTGTAATTAGTCTCACGAAAAAGTTAATAAATACGTAGTATTCATTAATTTATGTACAATGTATTTGTTATGTTCTACACTATTTTTAGGAAAACGCTTATTAAGGTTTTTTGTATTTAATTTGGAACATTAAGCCTTCCCCCCACTCATCTCTCCCGAACGTTCTAGAACTTTCAATATTGATCTCACCTTTTATTCTTATTTCTCTTTCAGGCTTTTAAATTAGTTACTCTTATTTTTATTGGTCTATAATAAAAAATGGGAAATCCGCTAAGTACTTTATGGGGCTCCTGCATAACGGTTTTTTTTTTTTTTTTTTTTTTTTAACTTCATTATTTTTTAAAAATACTGTCACGTAATGATTTTTTTAGTATAGAATTTTTATTGGTGTTCGGTCAAATAAATAATCCAATAAATACAACTTGAAAAAATGTATGTTTTTTATTATCTGCCGACGTTTCAGCATATATTATAAGCCATCTTCAGGGCTATCATGAAGGCGAGAGGGGAATTAAAGATTTTTTTTTTCTTTTTTAAACATTTGTTCCAAGCCACTACATAACTAGTTCACTGAAGGAGTTTCATATGTTTTTAATAAATTTCTTTTTGTAGCCGACTTTCACTGTGCTTGTTTGTCTCCCCCCCCCCCCCCCCCCCTTTGAGGACAGGAAGTTTTACCTGGTCCATGGGTATGTTTGGCGAAGTTATAAAATAAATTTCATATTCTCTCCATATTTATGGGAATTCGCCTGGTTCAGTCAGATCTTATCGTCCAGGCACACACTCGGAGGTTTTATAGTGTGTGATATAAGTTTATAGGGGTGGAAGGGGGGGCTGTAAAATGTATTTTATACCTCATGCCTTTAAACGGTCTCCGTGTTCCATGTATTAAACAGAAATATGGTTTTCCAGAGGGGTGGGGCCAGGGGGCGGGGTTTAAATGATATTACTTTTATAATTTAGCTATTTTATAATTTCCTAGCTCATTTTATTATTATATATCATACATATTAGAGATTCATAGAGGTGTCCTTTGAACTTAATAAAAATTTTAAGGGTTTTTTTAAATTAAATTTCGGATTTAATAACACTGTGCTGTCATGTTACGTTCACACTAAGGAAGAAACAACCTGGCAGAATTTACTTTAATGACATCTCTATCCCAACTTCCGATTGCGTTAGGTACCTGGGCTTACATCTTGATTCCCGTCTAACATGGAACACAATCAAAAGACAGGAACTAAATAGGAGACTTGGACAACTTTACAAGCTACTAAGCCGCTAGTCAATCTTAACTGTGACCAACAAACTTACAACCCGTTTTAATAAATTCCACTCTGGCCTTTCCATGCATCCCAATCCTTTAGCCCAATCTCTATCCAGTATTACTATACTAATGTATTATTTATTTAATTATCTATTTTAATTTAATTTAATTTTTAACTGTGAATATTAATCAGCACATTACTAGATACAAAACATGTAGAAAGTAATTAATAATGAAGTTTAAAAAAAAAAAAAAAACATTATCCGTTCTATGTTGTTGAGATAAACTCAATTGCATTTATAAAAACATAAGAATTTCATTTAAGGCTCCAAAATATAAATTTAAAAATTTAATTGGTCAAAGAGAACCCTCTCTGTAGTTCATCTTACTGTAATTATAAGACTTCATCTGTATTCCATAGATACCAATTGGATTTAGCAGGCAAAATATTTTGCTGATTTATTATTAGGGAAGTTAATTATTTTGACCAGAAGTTATTATCAACGTATCCTTTTCAAGGGATTATTTTATAAACTCCTTTTGGTCACATTGGTTTAAAGTAGTCCAATTTGTATAATTTATATGCAATTTTGAAAATCAACTATTCAATAATTTATAAATAAAAAAAGAGGGGCTTCTGAGTCTGTATTTCTTGCAGATCTGATGATAACTATTCTAACTTAACAGGTTTATGTATTGTGAAAGTTCATGGATTTCTGAAAAAAAATAAAAAAATAAATAAATAAAACCAATTGATCTTAAATATAAAATGTTATATTTTTCCTATTATTTTTCGTTTGAAAAGTCTATAAAATTTGATTTATTATTATTTTCCCGCTTTAGTCGATATTTATTATTAATAGATCATTTTAAATATACCCTTTCCGTCTTACTATATTTATGAAATTCTAATATTATTTATTTATTTGTTTGTAGTTTGATCGTAAAAGATATTCATAGAGTCATTAAGGTCACTGTATATATTTTTTTGTTTCGTTCATAACTAAGAATGAATTATAATAAATGCGTTGAATAGACTGGAAGCAAAACAAGTGACAGCAGACAAGCGTAAAGAATTAATGGGTCTAACTGTATAAACTGCAGAGAAATTATTGTTTCTTCGTGTATTTTTTGAATTTATGACTGCAATATCATTTTATGATATTCCTTATGTACACAGTCATTTTTTTATCATTGAGAAATTACCTATACAGTCACATACCCAATGTGCCGAAAGCGAATTTTTAGATTTTGAAAGAAATTTGCTAACAAGTACGTTCTTTTGGCTGATTTCTTGAAACAATTTTCGACATTTATTTCCGACATATATATATATATCTTCATCT
>KZ808946.1:56341-73146 GCA_000696205.2 Oncopeltus fasciatus
AAGATGGCTTACAATGTAAGCAAAAACGTTGGCAGATAATTTAAAAAATACACACTTATTTGAAATTTGTTTTTTTTTTTTTATTTAACTTGACCGAACCCCAACTAAAATTATCTAATAATATTATCTACGGTAAAAAAAAAAACTCTCCTATTAAAATCTAATTTGTAACCAAAAGAGTATTTATTTTAGCCAACGTTTCGGCCTGAATGTCAGGTTTTCATCAGGACTGAATATAAAAAAGAAACATACAATAATAATAAAATAATATTATAGCCTATATATGATATTCTAAGAAAGAAAAATTAATGTAAATATAAAACCGTGTGTAATCAATCGACAAAATTAAATTTATATTTTCATTCATTTTTCTTTTTTAGATTATCATATATAGAGTGTTGAACTATGTTTCTCTTTTATATTTAGCCCTGATGAAGGCCTGAAATTTAGACCGAAACGTTGGCTAATATAAAAACGTTTTTGGTTACAAATTAGTTTATAATTCTACAACTATCATGAACAAATTCTCGACAATCCACCTTTCGTAGAACTTGACGGTCAACAATTTATTCCATATTGAATTTATTTTCTTATTTAATGCTGAGTTATTACGATTGGAGAATTTTTTTGGGGGTCGGTGAGGGTTATAAAAATTCTGCGAAAATATCACCATATCTTTCCACAAACAAAATAAATTTCTCAACCTGAAATGTCACTTTAAAAAAAAATCTTTATTAAACCTTAAATGAGCCAAGGGATTCTCCTATTTGGTGGTATATCCGACTCGGAGATATGCAGAAAATGCATTTTGTGCAGTGCTAAACCTCCCACTAGATCCCACACTCGAACAACGCCTGCCGCCTCAGATAAGCGCCTCTAAGCCTCTCCATTTAATTTTGCGAATCACTCGAAATTCGAGAGGCCAATTCAGATTGTCTGCCTCAATTATTTGAGGGCTGGCTTGGCACCCTTTAAATACTGCTACTTCCTCTTGGACCGCTTATTAGCTATTGAAATTATGTACGAATGAAATTTTTTTTAAATACTTCTCTTTCAAAATATTTATCGACTTGTCTTTGTAAATTTCACTTTCCCAGTGAAACAAATCTTGTCTTTCATAGTATTCAGGTAAAAAGAGAAAGAGAAAAAAAAAAAANAAAAAAAAAAAAAAAAAAAAAAAAAAAAAAAAAAAAAAAAAAAAAAAAAAAAAAAAATATCAAAAAACCTGTGGCTTAAATTATTAGAATTAATCGTTAATTTTTAAAAATTCAATTATTGGTATTACCACTTATTTTAGTCTGTTTCACCGCTGCATATCTCTTATAATTTTTTTTTTTTTTACATTACGTACTGTACTTTAAACAAAGAATTTAAATAGGTATTTATGAGTTTTTATTTTTAATCAGATAACAAGTACCGTTAAGACCCCAGCCAAGACTCGAACCTGGATCTCCTGCTTGCCGTGCCGGAATGTTTTCATTACACCACCGGGACGAGTTAGATAACTTATTAAACTCCCAATACGCTAGCGAGATATACCCAATATATACTAGTGTATATATGTAACCCACGAGAAAGACGAATACATCGTCTTATGCTCGAAGGAGCTGACATTGTCTAGCTATATGTCGACTATCGTTATTTACTTTTTTAATTTTTCTGTCCCAGCTAGGACTTGAACCTGGATCTCCGTTCCACAAATAGCTCGACAATGTCAGCTCCTTCGAGCATAAGACGATGTATTCGTCTTTCTCGTGGGTTAGATTCTCGCTAGTGTGGTGGGAATTTAATAAGTTATCTAGCTCGTCCAGGTGGTGTAATGGATAGCATACCGGGCCGGATAGCAGGAGATCCAGGTTCGTGTCCTGGCTGTGACAGATAGATAATTGTGTTAAAAAAGAGTTGTTGGTTACCACCTTGGGTAATCATCTTTTTAATAATATAGCCCTAAAGCAAAATAGGGATTTATAATTCAGCCGTTTCGGCTTGCGGAGTTGTGAGAGACCATGAGATTAATGTAGCAAGGCGACAAAACTTTCTAATTAATATTGAATACTTTTTTGCATGTATTATTTTATCTATTTATTCTAGAAAAGTGATACATAGAAGCTGTAGTAAGGTCTCCTTCATCTTCCTGCCAGGGAATGTAGTATAGTACTGCTGTTAAGGGGCGCATGGATGATGTCTAGGAGGTCCCGATGGGCTACAGGAGGTGGAACAGATGTCTACGCACCCAGTGCCGAGACAGCTGTTCTAGAGCTACGTTCGGGAACCTTCGGCTATCTCCGGCTCCGATCGATGGCATACCTCCCCACTCCCCTTGCCTCGTGCCTCCCAGCCAGTCGGCCTTAGGCTTTCACTCGAGTGACTCCTCACTCTCTCCCTCTCCTCGTGTTTTACGATTATATTTCGTATACTACTCAATATTTTTACTAATCTATTTTCCTCTAATAGATTTCCTAAAACATTTATTTTATAATTCTTCCGTCAAATATAACTATTTTAATATAAACAGCTTTTTCACTGATTTTACTAGTAATCTTAAAGTAGAAAATCGAATGATGCTAAGAGGTTGTTTAAATAAATGAATGACCATTCTAAATACATTTGGATGTGTACTGCAGCACATCTATCCAGGAGTTTAAAATCATTTTTCTTTTTTAATAAGTGTTAGCCTCAATAAGTTCAAACACTTAGGATCATGGGGGAATGGGCTATCTACAGGTTACCATCCTATTCTAAACATCAATGGCTTTGGTGGAGCGCTAATTCATGTATAAAAGCTTATCCTGAGCGGCATTTGAACCCGATTTCGCCTTCTACCCTGACGTCCCCGACTTAAATCTTAAGTCTTTCTACAGGTTTCCGAATGGGTAGTTATTATAGTTTAAAGAATGCTCCTCTACATCACTCATTCTTTGAACAAACCCTCTCTTGTCTCCAGGAACCTGCCTACTTAGGTCTCCACCCTTATTTAAATCCTCGCGTTTGCAGGCTGAAGTCTGTCCTTACAAAAGTTAAGTCTGCTCCATACTCCATCCCTTAACAAAACTCTTAGCGATGTATGACGCTAACCGTATCCTTTTTACCGCTGTTTACAACCGATACCTCTTGCAGAACCCCCCTCTCCCCACATGAAATTCCTGATACAAGTATACATCTGCATAGACAGTGGATCATACTCCTTCTGTCATGAGACATCTGGTATAGAAATTTCCGATCCTCTCCCTTTCGTCTGCATTTGGGTAGAATGATATTGTTAAGGTAGTACGCCTTTGCTGCATTAATTTGTGTACATATAAAACTTTTTTTGAAAAATTTATTTTTCAACTCAGGCAATCTGGTAAATGGCCTACACCGATAAATCTATTTCCATTTTTGACTTCATTTCGGCATCAAGATTTGTTATGTTGTAAATCCAGGTCTTATGATTTTTATCTAATTTTAATTATGAGTTCTAGCATTCACAATTTTCAAATGAAACCAAATTCTGTATATAAGATTCTTTTTTTGCAAACGGTAGGATGAGTTCGTTAATGACTAAAATCAGTTGTGGGAGAGGCCATTAAGGGGAAAAGTTTAAAACTTTTATCTCTTCTTCATTAACGTTGCGAGAAAATAATATATCGCAAAAAATAAGTGTAAAATATCATTTTATGACTTTTAAATTCTTTAGCAGTTAAAAAAAAAAAAAATAAAACACGCCCTCTCATTTAAAAAAAATATAAAACATAGATATACCAAGTTCTGTATTTATGCCTTACTATATAAACCTAAAAAAAGGGAGATCAAATGTTTATATAACTTAATAAATAAAAAATGTAATTTTCGACCGTTATAGAACTTTTTTCAATTAACGATTGTTAAGAAATAAATTTACGAATGTAACTAAGGTGGGTGAGCGCCCACTCTTTGGTGCCGGTGGTCATAACCTCATCGCTAATTGCCCCTTCCGGTTTGTTAGATGAAATTCGCCATTTATCCTTATGTATGTTATGTATGTTACTTTTACTTAAATTTCACAGCTTCTGAGTGCGACGGATTTTTTTTTCTGTAAATTTCAAGTAACTATTATATTGTGATAACTATATTTGTATTGTTCCTCTCTTCTTGATTTTATACGATATTTGTAATTTAATAATAAATTGATATCCTTTAATCAAAATCGTAATTATTTTAGTTTCTGCTCCATTAAGAGCTATGTAGCTTTTAGAAGTACAGGACATTAGTACATAATTATGGGAGATATGTGACATTCGAAATATAATTTATAATCCTTTGACTTATCTTGTCAGTAATCCATAATATATCTGACGTTAATCCTGACACAATGCTAACGGATGGAATTATACAAATACTTCTTTCAAAGAAAGATTATCTTATAGATTGTCTCATCTAAATTTTATTGCTGTTTCCAGACTGTATTTAGATATCTCTGCTTCTGAATGATAATCTTTTTTTTTTTTTTATAATAATTTAACTTTTGTATTTACAGATAATGTTTAATTGTTTAATATTTCTTCAAATTGAAATTACAGTGTACTCGTGTGTAGCAAATTTAATCATATTTTATGATCATATTATTATTACATATATCAACTGATCTTTTTGATAAATTTGTTGCTGTTTCATCCGAACTGTAAATGATAGTATGATATATACAGCTCTTGATGTAAGTAAGCTTTAGCCATGCCTTCTGCTTCACTGGCATTGGAAGTAAATACTTGGGCGACATTCGTTCACCTAATCCTGGGTCGTCCTTTCACAGTACATATGGCCGCTGATATCATCCTGTCTTCACTTGTATTTCTTCTACTTTGTCTTTACCATTTTTTAGAAGATATTCTTTGGCTGATGCCCTCCTTCCGAACTTCTCCGAACTTACCGAAGCATTTATTTATTTATTTATTTTGCCCCTAACCGCTACTGGAATCATATTTAGCTGAAAATGGCGAGCCAGATAACAACCCTGCATCCTGTCCAAATTTCAAGTTTTTTTTGTTTGTTTTTTTTCCTATAGAGCGCTTCTTGATAAAGAATTTGATCACTGAATTAAATTTGTTCAAAGCTCATTCTCCGACCATCCATTTTGAAATTTAAACTCCATTCTAACTAGAATAGTTTTTAGAGTAATCGCTCTCAGATAAGTTCCTTCTATATCTCATAGAAAACTTGTGAAGAGCACAATTTTAATATTTTGATATTATGCTTAAAAAGTAAAAGTTGAAACAAAAAAAAAACCGACTTTTTTGGTTTACAAATTATTTCTTATTTATTTAAATTCCAAGACTGAATCTCCGACCAATCCTCCTTCATTACAAAAAATATTTTCAATAATTATTGAAGTTCCTAATGAGTGCAAAACGCTCTCTATTAAGTGTCTTAACTGTGTACCTCTTTCCTTGTGCTTTGTGGATATTTTTCCCAGAGCTGCTGAGGCCTTGATAGAAAAGTTTCTGTGGGATGTTAGTCCATGTAATACAGAGATTAGTGGGTTCGAATATGTATGTCAGTGAGTTTGAATCCAGAAACGTTGTCTTTAGAAGAATGCACATTAAGATTGTCTAAAAGCCAGTTAGAAAATAATGTCTGCTCATCCTTCCTAGTTATTTATTAAAAAAAAAAATTATTTATACAGTGCTCTTATAAAATATATAGTGAACATAACAAATCACAGTAAATTACACTTTTCAAGTAATACTTTACTTGGTCTTCTTTAAGTTCCTTCTACCTTATCCTATTCCAGCATTGACTAAATAGTCTTTGTTTGTAGCTTAATGTTTAAAGAAAACAAAGTTTTATTTGTTCACGTAGGCTTCGACGGTCGTCAGATGTATTTACAGTTTCTTCTTCCGGGTTGGACCGTGTCAAGTTGTTGATAGTTGCCGAGCTTTTGCACATCCTGTGATGGCTTCTTCTCTATTCAGCCCTGAAGAAGCCATCACAGGATGTGTGAAAGCTCGGCAAATATCAACAACTTGACACGGTCCAACCCGGAAGAAGAAACTGTAAATACAAACAATTAATGAGAGGGAATAGAATAAAAAATCTATCTGTCCCAGCCAGGAATCGAACCTGGATCTCCTGCTATCCGGGCCGGTGCATTTACCAGTTATGCTACCAGGACCTATTTTATTCTATTCCCTCTCATTAATTGTTTAAAATTTACGTGGGATAAAATACCACAACCAAATAAAATATTTGTAAATACAAAAGTTATATTTGTCTACTACAAAATGTATAGTTTAAAAAAAAAGGCTTGAATTAGGATTACTTATTGGCCATCATTAGGAGCTTAGAGTTAAGATTTTATCTCAACAGTGTGAACTATAGCAAAAATAATATGGTGACCAAGACAAGTTTCAAGGAAACTATTCACTAATTTTGTGTATCCTCCAATGTGTTTTCCTCTTCAGAATTCATGTCTCTGTAGGACTTTTTCATGGTCATTGAAGTTGTAACTCTTATTTCTCCCTTTTAAGAAGTAAATATTATTTATCTGTTTTTAGACTTATCCCATACAGATCCTTTGTTAGATTAGATCCGCCCTTCCAGGTTTAATGTGGTTTGTAACTCACCTGAATTCTCTCTCGTGTTCATCCCTTAACTGTTTAAGAATTAAACTGACAACTACCTGTCAGGACACTCTCGCTTATATGAAATTCGCATTTAATACTCACCCAATGAATATCAAAACAAACATTCGTCAAAGTTGTGAAAGTGTTATTTGAACTTCTTGTTGAATAATGAAACGGAAGCCCCCACCCCACACCCCACACAGATAAGATTTGATAAGCGTGTAGTGAGTGAAGCTCCATTACTCATTCATGTATTTCTGAGAGGGGATCTGAATCCCCCCCTCCCCACGCCCAATCACCCCCCACTCGGCTAATATCGGCCCCACTCTGAAACACACCCCCGACAACCCCCTCCCCTTTGAAAATTTCATCTATCCTGATTGTAGGTAAACCACCAGTCGATCCAGCCCAATTTAATTATTTAAGGAGTTTGCGGAACAAGCCGGCTTGCTCGAAACGCCGCCTCTTACTGTTATCAACCCAATATCTTATCAATATTGTATTGCAGTCAAAAGGAAATTTATCTGAGCTCTGACGAGTCATATCATGCCCGTGTTTAACAGAAGTCATTAGATTTTGGAATGTGAATTTGCAATGAACACTCACAAATGTCAGCATAAGTATTGTTCATTATGTTAATTATGATATTTTACACTACACGAAAGATTACACAGCCTGACCCGTTAAAAGTAATAAAATAAATATAATTTTTTTGTGGTATTTAATCCCACGTAAATTTTAGCAATTATTAGTGCAAGGGAACAGAATAAAAAATATAACTGTCCCAGCCAGTGTCTCGACACTAATGCGGGGAATTTAATAACTTATCAGACTTGTCCCGGTAGCATAATTGGTAAATGCACCGGCTCGGATAGCAGGAGATCCTGGTTCGAGTCCTGGCTGGGACAGTAAGATTTTTATTCTGGTCCCTCGCACTAAACATTGTAATATCATGAAGTATAAAATTTCCATTCATTTCGTTCTGATTAGTTTGGGATTATCAATATCATCCCAGGTTCCTCTCACCTTCAACCGTAGCCTCTGATTGCTAAGGAGAGAAAAGGTGAAAAGTGTAAGAAATTTCTCCATTGCATAATATTCAAGCTCAGATACATATTTACACAAGGCCTATATCGCTCCTACCCCTAACTAAAGCCATCCACCCTCCCCGATCCACAAAAACATTTCTTTCATCCCTCCCTTTACTATGAATTCTCAATATGCTAAAGCCCCTCTTCCTATACACCCTCTCTATTGTTATTAATTAATGATAACTTTATTAATAATAATACTTCTTCACTTTGATTTTGTATAGCTAGAAATGATTCCTGCTTAACCTGGCTCTGCAGGAATAATAATAATAATATGTACAAAAGTTTTGAATTACATCCTTTTGTATTTGAATGCTTATTTATAAGTGGGTTTTCGACCAGACCTATTGACTAGGTAGGAATTTATACATACTTACTGTTTTATTTATGTTATAGATTTATTCGTTTTTATTTTGCTTTCATTCATTAATAATTTCCAGTTAACGATTCTGTTATGTATTAGTTCTATCTGCATTCATAGAGGCGAATTGTACAGAAGTGTTGTGTATAATCCAGTAAACTCCTATCTTATTCATATGTAAATATAATTACGTTATCATTTGATAAATGTGTTTTCTTTGGCGCATTATTTATTTATTTTTATTTTTATTTTTTCAGAGTCTGAAGGTTAAGAAATATTGAATGTATATTTTTCATTTGCTAGATTTAGTTACAATTCAACAATACTGTTTCGTGAATGTTTTTTTTATTGTTTTGTTGTTTTTTTTCTATCCTGGAAACAAAATCTTACTTGGGGATAATTGGAAGTAAATGCTGCGAAATCGAAACTCATATTTATTTTGTGACGTCCACGTTTTTTTTTTTTTTTTTTTTTTTTTTTTTTTTTTTTTTTTTTTTTNTCTGATTTTTCGATCGCTCTGATCCCCTCTAATCGGCTTGAGGCTTACAACTGTGGATTTAAACTGCAAAATCAATTAATCTACCGATTAAAGTTCGATTATTTACGAAACGAACTTGTACAAAAATAAAAAAAAAATAATAAAATAATAAACTAAAATAAAAAAAGAAATAAACTGTTATACATATCTCCAGTCATTTACCCTCCCACTAGCAAAAGTTTTTTTCCTACAGGTTGTTCGAAGGACCAAGGGTCTGGGGTCTCCCGGGCCTTCTCGGAATGCTAGAGAAGATGCGTGGTTAGCACACCGGCCCCCCTAATTTTTTCCCCCCATCCTGTGACGAATGGTCGTTGGTTAAGGATGGGTGTTCAAGATAGCACACCAGGACTCTTCATGGTCATTACAAACAGATGCACAGAAAGAAAAACTGTGTGCCGTGGATTATGAATCGGTAATTCGGCTAAGGTGTCTACTCCCCAAACAACTAGATCACAATTCCCCATGCAGCTCATTAATTTGTTTTAAATTATGATTTTAGTTGTGGTATTTAATCCCACGTTAAATTTTTAGTCCCGGCTGAGATAGTAAGATTTTTTTTTTTCTGGCTTCCTTGCATTTCTTGCATAAAATTAAAAAAAAATTACGTGGGATTAAATACCTCAAATAAAATTCTTATTTAAAAAAGAAATATAGGAGAAAAACGAAAGTCTAAATAAAGTGTTGTATAACCGACAACGTTAGGTCCTTCGAGTATATAAGACTATAGGGGTATAGACTCGGAGTGAAGTGCATGGAGCTGTAGGGATTTATCTAACCTGCCTCGATGGTGAAGTTGTCAGCATACTTGAGTGGAAAGCAGGAGACCCGGGTTCGAGTCCCGATTGAGGTAGCAAGATTTTTTTTTCTGGCTCCCATGCATTTCTTCTACAAAAAGAAAATAAATATTATTCTGAGAACTCAGTCCCCATGCATTTGCTATTTTGTTATGTCAAACAACTTCTTTTTTAGTTGTGCATCATAAATATCACAGAAAGGAATGACATTGGCGAAGACTGTGATTTGAAATTGAGAAATTTGCTACGCCCACATAAGACTTTCACTTCCATTGTCCGTGGTCTGGGGGTTTTTCAGTACTGATGGTGTCAATACATCGCCCTGCCCTACCTCCTTGTACTCTTGTTCGTTCCTTCCATCTAGATTAAGAACTATCCCCCCCCCCCCCTCCTCTTAATATTAATATATTATAGTAATTGTCGTTGTTAACAGCTGTGTATAGTGTATTTACAGAGATAAATTATAATAAAGCGTTATTAACACCTGAGTTTCGGAGGGAATATTTAAATATTATAATTCTATGTTAAGACAAACCGGTTTAGTTCTTGATAGCCTTTGTTTCTCTTCCCCCTCCCCTTAAATATTACTCTCTTATCCCACAACCTTCCACCACCCACGGAGTCCTTCTAAAAGTAAAAAAATTCCTCACAATTTTCAAAACCTTTCCTCTCAATCATGAAAATGTGATCTGAAGGAAATTACATCCCCTCTCACCTTCATGATGGGTAGGTGTGGTTAATTAATTTCTTGTTGTAGTTTTCTCTTGCATTTTGAATTTTTTACATTGTTAACTACTTTTTTTTTTTTTTACTTTTGATATCACATTACATTTAGTTATGGCAATTCAATATTTTAGTATTGTAAATCATTTAATTGTTTTATTTTTATTCTTACGACATTGTATTTCAACAGCCCTGAAGATGGCTTACAATGTAAGCCGAAACGGCAGATAATTTAAAAATACACTTTAAAAAAAAAAAAAAAAATGTTGCGTGTTGAAGGACATATGAGTAAAACAAATATTGAAACGGTTGGGCTACATAATAATGACGTCACGAAATGGATAACATTTTCGCTACCGAAATAATTCATTTTTACCCCTAGTTTTAATACAGTCCTGAATCATGGGATTAACCAGAAATACTGCTAAAGGAATAAAATTAAATTAAAATCAAATCCAAAAACAAAAAAAAAAAATACAAATTTAAAAAAGGTGTTTATCCCTCATTGCTGTCATGAAAATGGGATCCTGGTGACATCCCCTCTCTCCTTCCTGATAGCCCTGAAGATGTAAGCCGAAACGTTGGCATACATATTGTTTAAATTGTATATTTGGATCTACCTCGACCCAACAAAAAAAAAAAACATTAATAATAATATCTACTGTCAAAAAAATTTTCTTTCATAATATCTAATAACTTTGACAGTAGATATTATTATTAGATGTTTTTTTTGTTGGGTTGAGGTAGATCCAAAATATACAATTTAAAAAATATGTATGCCAACGTTTTGGCTTACATCTTCAGGGCTACCATGAAGGTGAGAGGGGACGTCATGTCACCTGGATCTCATATTCATGACTGAGAGAATTAGTGATCTCTATTTATTTATTTATTACGATTTAAGTAGTTATCTACCACTCTCAAAGTTTCAATGAAATATTATCAGTGGTGTATGTTAAGAAGAAAATATAGACATTCAGATGGTATTTTGGTGTATGGGTTATGTTATTTTGATTGAACGTTCAAGAGTAATACATTTACTACTATAAAGAGCATAAATATTTTATCATGTCATACCAAATAAAATATAAATAAAATAATGACTTTATGATTTTAATTTTTTTTTTTTTTTTTTTTGGATCTACCTTGATCGAACCCCAACAAAAAAAACATCTAATTATCTCCATTTGAATATATTCACAAAAGCCAACTCTTCTTGTAATTCAGTCATTCTTAGTTCTGATGACAGTGTTCACTGAACTAGTTCTTTTGTCCTAAGAAGTATTCGACTGCCATTCCCTTTTTACAAGTCTCGTCCGGAACTCTCCACCAAAGTTGCCCCTCTCCCATACACACACACACAAACCCACACTTGTCCCACAGTGCAGCAGCTGACCGAGCGCGCTGTGTGCATCCCACCCACCCACAACAACTCCCGATTCGCTTCGCACCTCACTGGATGTAGTTCAGTGATCTGTCGGGTCAGCTGAGTGTGACATAACCTTGTAAAGGGAGTGTGCGGTTCTCCACACACACCGTTGCCGGATCTCCACTCGACGACACATCTCTTTCTCGGCTCCTTCTCTCACTCTATCTCTTTCTCTCTCTCTCCCTCCCCCCACCACCCTCCTTGACGGTCATTGGACGCCGCCTCGTCGCTCCCTTACAGCTGTGTGCCCACCCTAGACGGGGGTTCCGTGGGACTTTTATCTCACCCCGTCACCCTCACCCCACCCCTCCACTCATAATATATTTATGAGGGGGTGTCATCCCCTTAAGGAATTTTCATATCAGAATTTATGTGTCTAGAGGGAATGAGGGGGAAAGAAATTTTAAGTAAAGACTAGTATGTTAACTTGTATGTAGCAATATTTTCTGGAAAATTCATTTGTTACTTCCAACCCACTGGCAAACTGTAATGTTAAGTACACAAGTGAGTGTGTGTGAAATTAATTGGTTATTAAGGATTTTGGTCTAATAATTTAGTACAACAATTCAATCTTTTGATCACATCGTTATATAACATTAATTAATTGTTACATATAAGTATTTGATTATTATTTTATTTATTTTAACATTTCAGTCTACTTACCAAGACTAAAATTTCTGAATTAATGAAAAATATGTAATTACTTATGTGTGAAAAATAGTTAGTGATAAATAATAGTTTTATTAATTTTATAAATAGTAATCATTCAAAATTGTTAATTTCCGATATCCTTAGCAATTATTTAATTGAACCTTCTATAATTTCTTAATGCGTGTGGTTAGCTGGTTTATAAATCGATGTATGAAATTTTTTCTAATGAGTGGCATTTTTAGCAGGACGATATACTGGTTATGTTTGTCTGTGTAAGGTCGGGAGTTGCTATGTATAATATTTGCAATGGCTATTTGAGACAGAACTATGCCAATGAGGAAATAAACCCCACACACTTTGTTAGTTACGTTTCAGTGTGAATTTAAGTATTAACAGTTTTTTTTTTCTGTTATAAGAAAACTTGAGAAACACAAGTTCTTCGTTAAAAAATATGGCGATCTTAGGCCGTACCGTCGCCAACATTCGTGCGCTTGGATTTCGAAAGTTATGATTAGTCAGAAGAGCTTACAATTTATGTCTGCTTATTTACTCCGAGGAATCAATCTCTCCCTGTTATCTGTTTTTATCACATGATGTATCTCAGCTGTTAATTATCCCTCTCTACTGTACAGTTACGACTCTTTCATAACATCATCGCTGTTACAAATACCTCTCTTATAGTAACAGTTACAATTGATGGGAAATCACCGTGTGGCTTTTCCTAACCTTATCTCCCCTGCTAAGTATACATTGCCTGTTATCTCCCCTGTTAAGTATACATTGCCTGTTATCTTCACTGCTAAGTATTGGTCATTCTTTTTAAGCCTGCTTTCAATTTCTTCATGGCCTTAATGAGCTCTTTAAAAATATGTCTTCTAACTCTTCAGTTTGGCAATGATCTCAGTCTTAATCTTAAGTTATGTTAAATCTACCTTAAGATACTAAGATGGTTTTAGTTGGGGTTCGGTCGAGGTAGATCCAAAAAAAACACAAATTTAAAAAATGTATTTTTTTAATAAAGGATTATCTGCCGACGTTTCGGCTTACATTGTAAGCCATCTTCAGGGCTATCATGAAGATGAGAGAGGACATCCTGTCCCTAAGTTCACATTTCCATGACTCTCATCTTCATGATAGCCCTGGAGATGGCTTACAATGTAATAATAATCCTTTATTAAAAAAATACATTTTTTTAATTTGTGTTTTTTGGATCTACCTTGACCGAACCCCAACTAAAATCATCTTAGAATAATATCTACGGTCAACAAACTCTCCTTTTGAACCTACCTTAAGATAGATTTGTTGTTTTTCCCTGAATCATCTAATTTGTAGCATTTGAAAGTTATTATTGTATTATTTTAACTCTGGGAACGTTCTCCTGCTTTATTTGCTTAATGTTAACAAAATTAATTATATAAATATACTTAAACTAAATCTACTAAATATTTAAGCGTTTCATTATCATCAATATTTTCAGTATTGTATTACTCTTCTAGTACTAAACTAAACACTAAACTATGAAATATCTCGGAGAACTTTTCATCCACAAGTGGTATGTCCAACTTACTAATGTTCATATGCAAATTTTCATCTGTATTAAACTGTATTTCGTCAATCGCGATGTAAATAGTTTATTTTTATTTTTACTATAAGTAAGAGATCTAACATATATTTCATTAGAGTGTGACGTCTTTTTAATTCAAAAAAGAATAATTATGACACTCAATATAAAAATTAATGTACCAATGTTTTGAAAAACACTCAAAATTGTAGTTAATATTGCCAAAAAGATTAACATAATTTATTTTAGTTAATATCTACCAATAACTATACTGTTATTAATTGTTTATATTATCAGTCTTAATTATTTAATTACTAGTTTAATTTAAAAAAAACAAACCAGTAGTTTCATACCTCTAGTTTGAGATGAACACTTCCATCTGTTTGGGGTTTAATGAAAATCCATATTTGTTTCTGATGTGGAGGGATATGACCTCAGGTAGCTACTGAACGATGGATTCGGGTGCGTAGGATCGAGTCCCGCAGAGGAAGGACATTCCGTTTTAAATACAATTTGTTTATTAAACACAAATACAATGTTTAACAATTTTTAGTGCAAAGAAACAGAATAAAAAATTGAATTGTCCCAGCCAGGACTTGATCAAATTTTTGTCAATCAAATCAGATTTTTTATTCCCTTGCACTAAAAATTTTTAAAATTTATGTGGTACTAAATACCACAAAAAAAATTACTAATACAATGTGTTTCATCTGTAGATCTAGTGTCTTAAGTTTTAATTTCAGTTACTAGCTATATGCTTCACTCACCAGTCTTCCCAATAGATACATTCTGCTTATGAGGTGTGGGAAGTATAGGTTAAAAGTAGAAAAGTGTAATTAGTTTTCTTTACTGATTTAGTACTTTTCACTCTTTAACTTATTAAAAAAAAAAAAAAAAAAACAATCAATTTTAGTGCAAGGGAACAGAATAAAAAATCTAACTGTCCCAGCCAGGACACTAGTGCGGGGAATTTAATATCTTATCAGACTTGTCACGGTAGCATAAATGGAAAACGCGCCGGCCCGGATAGCAGGAGATCCAGGCTCGTGTCCTGGCTGGAACAGTTAGATTTTTTATTCTGTTCCCTTGCACTAAAAATTGTTAAAATTTACGTGGGATTAAATATCACAAAAAAATATATAAAAAAAAAAAAAACAGTTCACCTTTTCCGTTTAAAATGTTTAGGAATCTCTCGTTAATTTTCACCAATTGTGCGAAACTTTCAGAAGTAATGTTCCAACAATAACAGCTGATTACAAGATTAGAAATGGTGGGGGGGGGGGGAGAATTAAGTTTTATCTCTGTTTGTAAGGATACGACTCGCTGGAAAAGTTATTACTGTGTGATTATAGCCGCTCCGCTAGTTCGCCTGCGATCCAGGAGGGAGCGCTACAGTCACCCGCTGCTAATGACGTCACTAAATTTTACTCTGCACCCCCCCCAACCCAACCCCTCTTCCTCGCACCCTACTAAACAGTTGCTCGTTGGAAGGCACTCTCTGTAATTACTGACTCAAGAGACTTCCTACTTCCGACCACTCCAAGCTGTAAGCCATTCTCCCCCTCCCTCTCTCTGTAGCGTCCACAATTTTAAATACATTTTTAAGGGAAAACTATGAAAAGATACATGACAACGATTTATCTTCTCAATGCCACCCCTTCACCCCTTTGGCTTCTTATTTTTCTGTCAGCCTCTTTTTCATTCACTGTAGAACAGAAATTAATACTCAACCGGTCACAATTCAGCGCATATTATATACATAGACTAAGTCTATCAGACACATATGTATCAGTTATTGATAAGTTGAAATATTTTCCAGCTGCTTAAAGAAAAAGTTTATTAATTTGATTTAAAAAAAAAAAAAAAAGAAGGATTTTTTTTTTGTTTTTTCAGAAACAGTATTGTTCTAGTCTTGGCTGTTGAGTAATCAAATCTAATCTGTTTTCACAGCTGCTATCAATGTCAAAGAACTGCAGCACTTTATTTGTTAAGAATTTGATGGGGTTCGGACAAGTCTAACCTTTACCGAATCTTAACCATAGTCAAAAACTCTCCATTTGTACAGCATTTTATGGTTCTTTAGCTTTTTGTCGGATTTATAGAATTTTTAATTGTCATAAAGTACACTTCAACCTTTTTATTTAATAATTTAGAGAGTAAAAGAATCCTGTTTAGATCAGTGAACATTAGCTTATTCGCCATGGATCTGCTGATAATCCTATAGAAACTGCTTACTCATCCAGGACATGGAGTTATATCTAAAATAGGCCATTAATAAATATATATTTTATTTCTTAAGGGAAGGACCAATCAGATGGCAGCTTATAAACGTCCCAACTTATATCGATACTTCTGAATATTGAGAATTCGATCACCCTGCGACCTAAATAGGAGGCCTATTGTGTCTTGTATTGTGACAGCCCTGTATCTCTGATGTACCTTCATCTAATCCTTTGTGTCGGCCAGCTGTGACTACCAAAAGTGATGACACACTTCTACACTTCTGAGAGCACTTTATGTATATTGAAGCTGTGAACGGACTGATTGCTCATGAGTTAATCTTCAATGAGATTTGCTTGATAGCTTCAGACAAGAAACCTTGTCTCAGGAACTCGCAATGGGTTTCGCTAATGTGGGGCTTAACTAAAATAGAGCATTCTCTTCCCATTGTATTAAATACTTGCTAATTGGCTTACAGATGAATTTGGATTATTCTTGTAATTGTCTCCATATTCAAATTTGAATAGTGCGTTTGCTCATTGATTAATTGATAGTAGTCTTAATTTTCATGTGACTCTCGAATTTTGTTAATTCCTCTGAAGTCACTTCTTCAAAGAAAATTAATATATTTAATATATTAATAATGGTTATATTAATATAATGGTTATAATGAATATCCCAGTGAATTCCACTTTTCAATGATCAGTCTATTCATTTGAATGCCATCTTTCTATTTTCCTTGTTTTCGCAAGCTACATGCTTTCCGTGTTAACAGTAAATTATGCAATTTTGTTGTTAATTTGCTCAAATTAGAGATAATCACAGTTTGTAATTTTTCAGTAGTTCAGTTTTTTTTTTT